>PVIW01004229.1:0-139114 GCA_004026585.1 Noctilio leporinus | reverse complement strand
AAGGGGTTGGGGGGAGGGGGGAGGCAGAGGCAAAGAAGGGGAGCAGCTTAGACAAGAACCTAGTATAAAGGAACCATGGACATGGACAACAGGTGGGATTGACTTTGGGGGGAAAGGGTGGGTGGGGAGGGGGACAGAGGGGAGCAAAAAAGGGATGGATGTAATACAACAACAATAAAATTAAAAAAAAAAAAAAGAAGAAAACCATTAAAAGTTGTTGCTATTGTTATTGCTATTATTACTATTACTAAAATGTATTAAGCTTTTTCTGCGGGCCAAACATTAGGCTGTGTGTTCTTTTCATTTTTAACCTTACCAGAACCCATATGAGAAAACCTAAATATCTTCATTTGACAGGTTGAGGAAACTGAGCTCAAAGAGTTTAAGTTACCTGTTTAAGATCTAATTGACAGTAAACCCAAAAGCCACATTAAACTCTGCCCATTTGACTCTAGAACACTTAACTGCTAAGTCAGGAGTCAAGGCACCGACTTGCAAGTCCCCTCATCCTCTTACAGTGTGACAGTTTCCCCATGTAATCTCCCCATGGGAAGAGATTACAGGAAGACCTCCCATCTGAAAACCAGGATGATCCTCCTTAAGAGCACAAACAGATGAAACTTTTAAGAGAATAAGATAAAAAATCACTTTGATCAGTGCCTTTAATATAGTGGTTGATTAATATCAGTTTTCTTCCTTTGGAAAAAATTAAAATCTTAACTGCTAGAGTTGTTTCTTTGAGTTTTAAAGAATATTCAAAAATCTTAATTCAGTTCTTTAACAAACAGCCAAATTAGAATGTCCCAAAAAACTCCAAATTTTCATCACATTTTGTCTGCCCCAGCATTTCTGTATGTCTTCATTCCAGGAGGACAAAGAACCCAGAGGAAAAGAGGAAATTGCTTCTTCTGTATCCAAACTGAAAATCAAATTTTCTGAAGGGATGGAATCCTCCTATGATATACCCTGGAGGGAGACCAGGAACTTGGAAAAAAAGAAAAGAAAAGAAAAGACTCCATCACATACAGAAAGTGTCCTGAGTGCATGTGGGGCATGTCCCTGTTTTGCTTAAATGTGCCATCAGGCCACAGGGAGCCTGCAGAGGCCTGATAACTGGAAAACAATTCAGGAAGTTAGCTGGTCTTCACTGAACCCAAACGCCGTACAGAGAAAGAGTGAGAAATATCAGTTACTTGTTGTTGCTTGAAGAGAAAAAAAAACATAAACAATGTCAAAGGAAACTGGAAAAACATTTGCATGATATAAAATATATTAACATACACAGAGCCTCACAATCAATAAATTGGAAAAATAACCCAATAAGAAAAAATGTGCAAGGATGTCTAGCAAGTCACAGATATATGAGTAGAAATATTTGAGATTAGAAAAATGCTGAAACACTAATAAATTAATGAATATTCAAATGACTTTAAGATATTTTACACTTGTCAGATAAGGAAAAAATCCTAACAGCTTTAATTTTAGCTTCAGGTGTCCAGCACAGCAATTACAGTTATATAACTTACAAAGTGATCACTGTGATAAGACTAAGAGTTATAATATTAGTGACTGTATTTCCTATGCTATACCTTACATCCTCATGACTATTTTTATAACTGAAAATTTGAACTTCTTAATCCCTTTCACCTACTTTACCCATCCCCCCACAGCCCCCCTCCCATCCAGAGATCATCAATTTGTTCTCTTACCTATGAGTTTGTTTCTCTTTTGTTTGTTCATTTGTTTTATTTTGTTTTGGCTTTTTCCCTGATTCAACATATAAGTGAAATCATATGGTATTTGTCTTTCTCTGTCTGACTTAATTCACTTAGTATGATACCCTCTTAGTATAATATGATCCATTGTGTTATCTCAGCAAGATTTCATTGTTTTTATGGCTAAGTGACATTTCAATGTGTATGTGTGTATATATGCAGACATGTATGCATAAGGGTACTCTCTTCTCTACCTCCTCACCAACACTTGTGTTCTGATTTATTGATAATAGTCATCTGACAGGTGTAAAGTGTATCTCATTGTGGTTTTAATTTGCATTTCCTTTCTGATTAGTGATGCAAAGCATCTTTTCATGTGTCTGTGAGCTGTCTGTATGACCCTTATGGAGAAATGCCTGTTCATGTCCTCTATTCATTTTTTAATCAGATTGGGTTTTGTTTTGTTCTTTTTCTGTTGTTGATCTGTGTGAGTTGTTTATTTTGGATATTAATCCCTTATCATATATACCATTTGCAAGTATCTTCTCCCATTCAGTAAGTTGCCTTTTTGTTTTGTTGAATGTTTCATTTGCAGTGCATAAGCTTTTTAGTTTGATATAGTCCCCTTTTTTTAACTTTCTCTTTTGTTGTGTATACCTTGGAGACATATCAAAAGATATTTGCTAAGACCTATGCCTATTATTTTCTTCTAGGTGTTTCAGATTTTAAATTTAAGTCTCTAACACATTATGAGTTTCTTTTTGCATATGGATAAGAAAGTGCACTATTTTGATTTTTTTGCATATACTTGTCCATTTTTCCCAACACCATTATTGGAGAGACTGTCTTTACTCTATATTATTGCCTTTTTTGTCATAGATTAATTGACCATGTAAGTGTGGGTTTATCTCTGGGCACTCTATTCTGTTCCATTGATCTATGTATCAATTTTTATGCCCATACCATGCTGTTTTGATTATTGTAACCTTGTAGTATAGTTTGATATCAGCATGATACTTTCAACTTTGTTCTTTCTTAAGATTGCTTTGGCTATTCAGAATCTTTTGTAGTTCTATAAATTTTTGGATTATTTGTTTTAGTTCTGTTAAAGATGCCATTGGCATATTGACAGGGGTTGCACTGAATCTGTATATTATTTTGGATAATATGGGTAATTAATTCTTCCTACTCGTAAGCATAGTATATGCTTCCATTTATTTGTATCTCCAATTTCTTTCTTTAATGTCTTATAGATTTATGAATATAGGTCTTTTAGCTCCTTGTTTAAAGTTATTAGGTATTTTTTATGCAGTTGTAAATGGAATTGTTTTCTTGGTTTCTCTGATAGTTCATTATTAATGTATAAAAATGCAACCAATTTCCGAATATTAATTTTGTGTCCTGCTACTTTACTGAATTCATTGATCAGTTCTAACAGGTTTTTTTTTTTTTCTTTTTGATGGACTCTTTAGGGTTCTCTATATATAGCATCATGTCATCTGAAAATAATAACATATTTACTTCTTCCTTTCCAATTCAGATGTATTTTATTTATTTTTCTTGTCTGATTGCAATGGCTAGGACTTCAATACTATATTGAATAAAAGTGGTGAAAATGGACATCCTTGTCTTGTTCTTAATCTGAAAAAATGTTTTCAGCTTTTCACCATTAAATATGATGATAGTCACAGGTTTGTCATATATGCTTTTTATTTTGTTAAGATATATTCTCTCTTTCCCCACTTTGCTGAGTTTTTATCATAAGTGTATGTTAGATTTTGTCAAATGCTTTACCTCAATCTATTAATATGATCATATGATTTTTTGTTTATGTGGTGTACACATAATTAATTTGCAGATTTCAAACCAACCTTCTATCCCATGATTATGGTGTATGATCTTTAGAGTGTATTCCTGAGTTTAATTTTCTAACATTTTATTGTGGAACTTTGCATCTATGTTCATCAGGGATATTGGACTATAATTTTGTTTGTTTGTTTATTTGCAGTTTTTTTGTTGTTGTTGTTTTGTCTGGTTTTGGTATAAGTGAACATTTGCCTCTTAATCTGAATTTAGGAGCCTTTCTTCCTCTGCAACTTTTTAGAATAATTTGAGGATGAGAATTCATTTTTCTTTGAAGGTTTGATAACATTCACCTATGAAACCATCTGGTCTAAGTCTGTTGTTTACTGGGAGTTTTTTGAATATTGACTTGAATTCTTTAGTAATTTACAATCTGTTCAGATTTTCTCTTTCTTCTTGATTCAATTTTGAAAGGTTGTATTTTTCTAGGAATTTATCCATTTCTTCCAGGTTGTCCAATTTGTTGGCATATAGTTGTTCATTGTATTTTTTATAATCCTTTCTATTTTTGTAGTGTCAATTATCACTTCTTTTCTTTCATTTCTGATTTTATTTACTTGGGCTCTCTTTTCTTGATGAGTCTGGCTAAAGGGTAACTAAACTTGTTGGAGCATTGTCCCAATATGCCAAGTTGCAGGTTTGATGCCTGGGCAGGCCATATTCAAGAAGCAACCAATAAATGCATAAATAAGTGGAACAACAAGTCAATCAATCTCTCTCTCTCTATCTATCTATCTCTTCCTTCATCCTTCCCTCCCTTTCCTTTCTTTGTCTTTGTAAAATCAATAAATACAATTTTTTAAATTGCCTACTTTTGTTATCTTTCATGCTTTTTTACTCTATTTTGCTTATTTCTGCTCTGATCTTTATTATTCCCTTTCTTCTACTCATTTTAGGATTTGATTGTTGTTCTTTTTCTAGTTCTTTGAGGTATAAGGTTAGTTTGTTTGAGATTTTTCTTGTTTCTTTGTGTAGTCCTTTTTATGATAAATTGTCCTCTAAGAACCTGCCTTGACTGTGTCCCACAGAGTTGGGGTTACTATGTTTCTATTTTCTTTTGTCTTAAGGTATATTCTTATTTCCTCGTTAATCTCATTGTTAACCCATTCATTATTTAGTGGCATGTTATTTAGATTCCATGTCTTTCTGTGTTTGTTTTTTTTTTTTTTTTTTTTTTTGGGGGGGGGTGTTTTTTTTTTTTTTTTTTTTTTTTTTTTTTTTTTTTTTTTTTTTTTTTTTTTTTTTTTTTTTTTTTTTTTTTTTTTTTTTTTTTTTTTTTTTTTTGGGGGGGGGTGTTTCTTGTAATTGATTTCTAGTTTTATATTATTGTGTTCAGAGAAAATGTTTGATACAATTTCAATCTTCTTAAATTTATTGAGACTTGTTTTATGTCCCAAGGTGTGAGTTATCCTGAAAAATGTTCCATATGTACTTGAAAAGAAAGAATATTCTGCTACTAGGTGAAATGCCCTAAAAGTATCTATTAACTCTATCTCATGTAATGTGTCATTTAAGGCCATTGTTTCCTTGTTGATTTTCTGTTTGGATGACCTATCCAGTGTTTTTAATGGGGTGTTAAAGTCCCTTTATATGAGTGTGTTACCATTGATCCCTCCTTTTGTGTCCATCAATATTTGCATTTATATTTATGGGCAACTAGGTTGTGTAGATGTTTATGAAGTTACATCCTCCTGTTGGATTGATCTCTTTATCATTGTAAAATGCCCATCTTTGTCTCCTGTTACAACCTACATATTTTATCTGATATAAGCACTGCTACCCCAGCTTTTGTTTTCATTTATATTTACATGGTATATTTATTTCCGTTCCTTTACTTTTTAGTTTGTGTGTTTCTTTTAGTCTGAAGTGAGTCTCTTGTATGCAGTATATGAATGGTTCTAATGGTGGTTCTTTTTAATCTATTCAGCAACCTAACAGCTTTTGATTGGAGCATTTAGTCCATTTATATTTAAAGTAATTATGGATAAGTATGTAGTTATTGCCATTTTATTAATTGTGTTTCTGATTGTTTGTGTAAGTCTTCTCTGATCTTTTCTTGTTCTTATTTTCAATAAGCAAGGATTAAAAATGTGCCAGCCTTTAGGCCCTGGCTGGTAGCACAGTGGGTAAGGCGCCGGCCTGCGAACCCAAAGGTCGCAGGTTTGATTCCCCAGCCAGGGCACATAACCAGGTTGCAAACCAGGTCTCCAGTCAGATCTGTGGCTGGAGGCAGGTGAAAGGCAACCATACATTGATGTCTCTCTCCCTCTCTGCCTCTCTCCCTTCCCCTCTTTCTAGAAATAATGAAATAAAATCTTAAATTAAAAAAAAATGTGCCAGCCTTTAAAAATGACTCGTGTTTTGACCATTGTGTTAGGCTGCCCTAATCACTCTGTTATTGATATTAATTGCACAAAACCGTTGGTCAATGCTTTATTATAAAACCTTTGACTCACTTTGTCACCACCAAGACCTCTGTTTTCTCATGTACAAACATACAGACAAGTGCAGAGGCGCGCTCTGCTGTTTTTAAGCTTCACAGAGAAGGGATTGGAAGCTCAAGCTTCAGCCCGAGTCAGCCACCTAGAGCCACTTTCTGGCTCTCCCTTTCCAGCTCTGTGGCCTGGGCCAAGCTGATGGACCTCTAGACATGTCTGTGTTGTCATCTCATGTGAGTAATACTAGCTGGTACTATAAAATTATTAGGAGAACTAAAAGGAATGTCTGTCTGTACACAGTGTGGTATATAGCCTCTTGCAAAGAGAAAGTTCCCCGTCCATTGTAGCAATCTGTAATCATTGCTGTTATTAACAAGTCATCTGTTTTCTCTCCTGCCTGAAAGTTCTCTGAGAGCAAAATACTCAGTTTTTCAGGCAGAAAGCCTGAAGGCAGTTTCTTTCAGAAATCATAGACTTACAGAATGCACTCACTTAACCTTTCTTTTGAGCTTTTCTTCTTTTATCTGCTAAATGGGGGTAATGGAGAGAAATTCAGAGAGTTGGTATGAAGATGAAGTAAAATAGCATAAATCAGCCTTGTGAGTTTTCACTATTAGACCTTTCAGAGAGTTTAGAAAGCAGCCTGTGTAACCATGACAATTTTCAGCTAAAGAGACCCAGGAAAGTTCAATGTCTTGATTCAGATGGCATAGCCTAGTTGCTACCCAATGCTGGGGCATAGAGCCCAGGAAGGGGGGCAAGCCATGGCTTCTCAGAAGCCTTTCTAGGATCTGAACCTTGCCTGTACCCCCTCTCATCTCTCCCCAATTTCCATTCCCTCCACTCCAGACATACCAAGCTGTTCGTACTCATAACACCCTACACTGGGCCTCTACATATACAGTTCTCACTGGCTGGGGCACTGAAACCAGCCCACCCCTGTACACACACATGCACATACCTCACACATGACATACCACATACATACGCACACCCACAATGCCTCCTTCGCCAGGCCAGCTCCTTGTTCACCTTCAAACTTCTGCTTAAAGGCCACTTTCTGCAGAAGGCGTTATTGTGCCCCAAGGCTACACTAATACGGGGCCTGCCCACCTGCCCTTTGTGTTTCCCATTCTCATAAAACTGTCTGGTTTGCTCAGCCACTCCCCTGGGAGTTTTGCGAAGGCAGGTAGGACCCAATCTGACTTTCCACCATAACTCCATCTGGGTGCTGGTGGGGTCCCCCTGTGGGGTGGCTGAGAACTGACCAGGCAAGACCTGGTTGACAGGACATTCCAAAAGAGTGCCTATACTTAGCCTCTTCCCCAAGAGGGTGGCACTCCCTATCTCTGACTAGTCTAAGGACCTGTGACAAATTACACAGAACCCACCACCCGTCAGCCTAAGAGACCACTGGGCTCCATGAACTCAGCATGCAGGAACATCCCAAATGTGTTTTCTGCCCCTCAGGTACCACGCTCTTGCCTCACTTCCCCAACCACGTGAAATCCAAGGCAAATGCAGTCCATGTGTGCCAGCACGGAAGTTACGGAGTGCTGCTTCGCTGGCTGTGCCCAAGACATGCCTGGGAAGCTTTAAGGCTGGTTTTGCCCAGTGCCCGCCCCTCCAGAAAGCAAGAAATCCCATTGGCTAGACTCTGCTACTAGCCAAGGTGCAAGGCTAGGTCTGAATTCCTGGGCTGGGGATATTGATGGCTTTAGACGCCAAAATACAAACTCCCCTCTCTAGATAAGACTTTTTGGTTAAAAGAAACAATCAGTGCCTTTATTTCTTTTTCAATCCAGGGCCCTCATGGTGTCCAGCCTTTCTGGGCAGCCAAGGTAATAGGCCTTTTCATTAGCTACTTATGTTGATTTCTTTCTTTCTTTTTTTTTTTTTAACTTAAAAACATTAATTTCTTAAAGATTTTATTCTATTATATTTAGAGAGAGGGGTAGGGAAAGAGGCAGGGAGGGAGAGAGACATCCATGCATGGTTGCCTTTCACCTGCCTCCTGCCATGGACCTGGCTGGAAACCAAGCTTGCAACCTGGTTATGTGCCCTGGCTGGGTAATCGAACCAGCAACCTTTGGGTTTGCAGGCTGGCGCCAATCCACTGTGCCACCAGCCAGGGCTTGTGTTGATTTCTGGCCTCATTTCTGGGGTCCAATCCCCCACCACAATGCCTTTGATCTGGGCATGGGACCAGCATGGGTACAGATTCTCCCCTGGCTTGGTACCTCCCTCTGGGGAAATTCAGCCTGAGGGAGACCCTGTTGTGTGTGGGGGCAGATTTGAGCAGCCTTTTCTGTACTTTGGTACTGTCCCTCTGAGCCTCACTGCTTTTTTTAAGATTGCTTTCCTTGATTTTTCAAAGTTTCCTGGAGTGAGAGCAGAGGAATTTCTGGAAAGCTATGCCCTTACTACTTTTGTGCTCTTTCAAAAAAAACGTCTTGAAAAGCTTTATATAAATCTTAATGAAAGCAGAGGCTTTGGCACAGTGAACAAGTTCAGGGAAAACTGTCTAGAATCAGGACATTATGGGGGGAAATGTAAAGAAAATGCCTCTCTTTATATGCTTACATTCACACCACAGGGCTTCCTGTTATTATTATTTTTTAAACTTTTGTTGAAACACTGGCCAGGTACTCAGCTGGCCAGTATGCCAACAACCATTGCATTGTCCCAGTATGCCAAGGTTACGGGTTCAATCTCGCAACAGGGCACATGCAAGATCAACCAATGAACACATAAATAAGCGGAACAACAAAAATTAGTATTTCCCTCTCTCTGTTTCTCCCTTCCTCTGTCTCCTTCTCCCTCTCTTTCCCTTCCCCCTTCCCTCACTTCCTCTCCCTCCCTCCCTCCCTTCCTCCTTCTCCCCTCTCTTATGTCTCTGAAATCAATAAAAATTTAAGGTGTTTTAAAGAAAACAAAACCTCTGTTGTAATATAACAGCTATCCAGAAAACTGCAGAAATGCTAAACCTACAGCTTGGACTTTATGTCATGTCTTTTTTTTTTTTTTTTTCTGGTGAGTTTTTCTCCACCTTATTGTTTACACTAATCCCTGTTCCCCCTTTAAAACTATGAAAGAAAGAGTAAATTTCTAGAAGGAATTCTAGCTTGTAGGCCTGGGCTGGAATCCTAGCTCCACAATCACTAACTCTGTGACTTTGAGCAAGTTGTTTAGCTTTTAACACATTATTGTGGCCCTTCCATGACTAATGAAAGATTAGGGAAATAAACCATTTCGGGTCCAAAAGAACAAGGCCTAGCCTTACAGCCTCCAGCTGGTGACCTCAAGTAGACTCTGTGTGTACCTCAAATTCTGCATCTGTCAGTTGGAGGAATCCTAATGCTCCTGCAAGGGTGTGAGACTGATTGAGATGATGTATATAAAGGCCTCTGCAAGGTGGACACATGGGAGCTACCCAATTCATATCAGTTCTCTTGCCTCCTTCCTCTGTACTTAATACTCCATTAGCCCCACAGTATCTAAGTAGAAATGGGACTTGACAATCAAGTTGTGTTCTTCCTTTGTCAGGGGCTCAGAATTTTATCACTGCCTAAATTGGATGGGAGAGTGGAAAATGTGTGTGTGTGTGTGTGTGTGTGTAAACCCAGGAAGTAATAAATGACTTTGAAACCAGTTCTTTGGAAGCACTTTCTTCATCAAATCTCAGTGCAAAGCTCGAGCCTCCCTGTGCTCTGTGATCACAGTTGTTCAAGGTCTGTCAAAACCCTCAGACCCTCCTTGGTCATGTTGCCTACAAATTTTGACAGAGATAATGCAGCTGGTCTGGTGCCTTCCTTCTCCCCTGTGTCCCATGGAGAGTAGCCGCTCCGTCCAGGCTGATTAGAACCTCTGATGGTCCAAATGGACCATCTTAAACCCCTTTGGAGGCAACTGCTGGCAAAGGTGAAAAGAACTTGTGAGAACCTGAGGTTGCAACTGACAGTTGGAACTCCGTAAGTCTCTCATTTTTCCTGCCCTTATCCCCTAACACCTCCCTCACCACTCAGCCCTTTCAACATCTCTGCCTCTCTCACATTACATGATATATCTCTGTCTCCTTCACCCACAAGACTGGGCTCCCCTTTAGAGTTCATTCTGTGTGTCCAATACCAAGGCATAAATAAGTGATGAAAGATTCGGTGCTTACAACTCAATTAAAAAAAAAAAAAAAAACAACACAAGTAAGTTAGTTTTAAAATGATTATCTAAGATAGACACTTGGCATAGAAGATATACAAATAGCTGATAAGCACATGAGAAGATGCTCAACACTATTAGCCATCAGGCAGTGCTAATCAAAACCATAGTGAGATGGTCACTTTGCATCCACTGGGATGGCTATAATCAAAAGCCAGATAATAAAAAGTGTTGACAAAGATGTGCAGTAGTTAAAACTCTTCATTAAACACTCCCTGTGGGAATGAAAAATGGTGCCGCCACTGGAAAACAATCTGATAATTACTCAAAAGGTTGAACAGAGTCACCATCTGGTCTAGTAGTTCCATTCCTAGGTATATACCAAAGAGAAATGAAAATATTAATCTACAGAAAACATTTACCCAAATGCTTGTAGCATTTTATTCAGAGTAGGCAAAAAAGTAAAAACAATCCAAATTTCTATCAATCGATGAATGGATAAATAAAATTGGGTATATCCGTCCAATGCAATGTTATTTGTCAATAAAATGAAATGAAGTCCTGACCCATGTTACATGGGTGAACATGGATGAACCTTGAAAACATTGTATTAAATGAAAGAAACCAGTCACAAAAGGTTTGTCCAGGAAGTATCCAGCCATGCAATATGAAAAATAAAAACCTTTATTGAAGAAGATACAAGGTACAAAGAAACATTGTATGTAGGACTCCTTTAAAGCCCCCTTTAAAGTAGGTACCTTGGGACCTAACACAGTTCTCTCAATCATCATCAGCTAGCTGCTCCATAGTATTTTCCTGAATCTCATCAATGGTCTGAAATGTCTTCCCTCTCAAATATGATTTTAGTTTTGGGAAAAGCCAGAAGTCACAGGGTACCAAATCTGAACTTTAAATGGGTGGGGGTGGGGCTGAGTCATCTGGGTGATTTGATGTTTCACCAAGAAATTCTGAATGAGATATGACACATGAGCATGCACATTGTCACAATAAAATTGCTCATAGTTTCAACCTTCTGAATTATCCAGTTTCCACAAAGAAATGTTCAAGCTTAAAGCAAAATTTGATGCAGATTCACTGCTCTGCTCACTCAGTCTTTATGAATGTGACAACCACACAGTACACATGCTCACTTCTGCTCACTCAGTCTTTATGAATGTGACAACTACACAGTACACATGCTCACTCAATGGCATCGATAGTCCTCCCTGACTAGTGCAGTGAAGTTATCATTGTTCATGCATGCACATTCCTGTCCATTCTCCTTGGCTTTCAGGTTACGTTAATGTTGCACAAACCATTCTCGTTATATTAACAATGGCTAAGCTCCTTTCCAGATAGACATTGTATTATATGATTCCATTCGTTTGCAACGTATGGAATAAGCACAACCATAAAGACAGGAAGTAGATGAGTGATTGTCCAGGCCTATAGGAGGTTAGAATGAAATGGGGAGTGACTGCTAATGGGTATGGGGTTTATTCTAAAATCAATTGTGGTGATGGTTGTACTCCCTTGAGAATAGAAGGATGGGCAAAAGTAGGTTTATAGTTGTGAGTACACAGAACAGTTTATTCTTATATTCTTATTTATTAATTATGATTTGCCATAGACACCGCTCTAAACCTACTTCTGCCCACCCTGTATACTAAAAACCATTAAATAATATACTTTAAGTGGGTGACTTGTATGTGAATTATAACTTATATGGTATGTGAATTGTATCTTAATAAAGCTGGTTTTACAAAAACATCAATAAATGTCCTCATTTAATATCCGCGGATCAGATGGTAGGCCATCCCTGTGTGAGGACCAAAGCAACCAAGGTGCTCTCTTCTCTGTCTCGAGGTAGATGTGACGCCAAGAACAGGCCTTCCTGGGCGGGCAGATGGAAGCAGATCTCCTTTCCTGGTGGATGCACAACAAAAACAAAAGTGGCCCTGAGAAACCTGTGAGGAGGAGGAGGAGAGCTGGCGATCAAAGGGGCTGAGCCTGAGAAATTTACAGTGTCCTGTTTTCCAGGGACCATGTTCCCAGCATAAGTCACAGAGACAGATGGCCCTGGACCTGCTCCTGAAAATAAGCGCTGTTGAGGAGGGGAGAGCTGCCTTAGTGGGAGCTGCCCAGCCTGGGGAGGAAGACCCACAAGATTTAACAGGCTGGAAAAGAGGCAAACTTGGACCTGGGAGGCTTCAGTGCTGCTAAGCTCAACCCATTAGCTACCCAAAGCAGACACAGTTTGCTTTGTGGCTTTTGTGTGTGTGTGTGTGTGTGTGTGTGTGTGTGTGTGTGTTTTCTTCCCCTTAAAATAGCTTACTGTTTTCATTTCATCTTATCACGTTTGTGCTTTGAAAAAATATATATAGAAGAATATAAAGAAAAAATAAAATTCATTCATAATTAGACTCTAAGGTAACTTGTATTAACATTTTTCTACAGTTTGTGCACTCACACACATTTAAATAGCATCAGAATTACTTTTATAGTCTTGCCTCATGCTTTTTTAATATCCTATTTTACATCCTGTTCAGAACTAAGAGTTTACTAATTCAGTGATGGCAATGGGCTGTCCTAATTAAGAGGAAATAGGTATGAAGTTGGTGCATGAGAAAGAAGCTAAGGAATGCATTTGGTTGTGAGTGGAGGGACTAGAGTATTTCCAGAAAGGAGACCGAGAAGTTGAAACACAGCCAGCCTTACAGAAAGGCTGAATCCATCAGCCCAAGGTTCCAGTAGGATGAGGTACCTGCGCAGGTCTAAGGGTTTTATTTCACCCCTTTCCCCAGCTGCCTCCTCAACTCCTCCCCTACCCCCCATGTCACGAATTGAGTAATTACTGTGTCCTGGGCACTATGCAAAGCATGTTACATACTGGCTTCTAAAATGCAGGGTTGCCAGGATAAAGGTTATTGGAGGCTCTTCCAGTAATAATCCAGGCAACTGGCTGGAAAGAAAGTGCTCTCCCTACAGCACACAGCTGGTGCTCTGGTTTTACAGGCAGGCACTCATGCTTCCTCCTCACAGTGTGAGCAGGCCAGGATTTTCAGTACTGCGGCCCACATAGAGTTTAATGTACATAGATCAGTAAGATTCTGTTTGGGCCTTGAGATGGATTTCTTGGACTGCTGAGAAGAGTGTTTTTTAAAAAGTGCATTTCGTTAACGGGCTTTTCCTTCTTTGGCATAGTTATAAACTTGTTCATCAGATAGCCCTTCACAATTTAGTCCCGTGGCATAGCTCAAAGACATATCCAGAATCCAGAATCCAGAATGCTAGAAGGCTTTTCCTCGAAAACTAGCTTGCCCTAGTTTTAAGTTGCATTTCAGATACTAAGAAAGCTACTAGTCATTTGTTCTTTTGATGTATCATAGCTGCCTCCTTAACACTTGTCCTCTTTTTATGACCTCAACAATTAATACACTTTAATAAAGGGGTTACTGGCAGGCTTGTAGATGTATAATTGTTTAGTCCCCAAACTACCCTCTTTTTATTATGAAAAACCTACTGCTGGAATCAAGGTAGGTTAAGCACTTCCAACGAGACTACTGAGGGTCATACAAACATATTATCACCAATCCATGAGCAACTCTTTGCAGTGGATATTGGCACTCCATTTTTCAAAGGAAAAAAACTGAGAAGTTAAGTGAGTTACTCAAGGTCACTCATATATGCAACGTGAAGCTGGGCTTTGATCCCTGGTTTACGTGATAGGAAGCCTATGGATGGAAAGGAACCTCCCTTTTTCTACTCCAAACCAGGGCTGATCCATTTAGTTCACACCACTTTATGGAAATGGCATTACAATGATGGGTTCTTACTCGGGTCCTGAGACAGATTACTTGACTTTTCTAGGTGTCTGTTTATTTGACTTTGAAAATGGGGATGATTTTCCTAACCTTAGGTTTGTTAAGAGAAAAAGATCTTGTAAGTCAAGTTCCTGGCCTCTAAGAGGAGCTCTGCAAATGTTTGTTCCAGGCCCCACTCCATCCCACCCTAACCATATATGGATGTCTGCACTTGTCACTTCGTTGATTTCTTTCTCTATCCTTATCTACTTAGAGCGAGGCTCACAGAGACCACCTAAGAGACTTAGGTGGCTCCCCCCCATCCTTCACTGGTCCCCTTAGTTGTTGGGCTGAGATGTAAGGAGGTTCATTTCAGTCATTGTGTCTCTTTCTTACCATGATCAGTAGGAACTTCAATAATACCAGGCTCCCTTAAACTGATGATGAGGCTGCATGGAAAGGGAACCCTAGGCTCCAATTTCATCATCTTATAGCATCAGCATCTTTATTTGCCTAAATGAATATGCATCTGGGACCCACCTAGAAGACAAAACAAGATCATGTGGACTTTCAACATCCTGGCTGAGCTGAGTCAATTAGAAAGGAGATCTGGGTGGCTAAGCAGATGCCTTAAATTTAAAGAGCAGATCTCTCTAAAGTACAGGTTCCTGCCTTTAAAATATTCCCACAACTTGCCTGGATCCTGTAGTTCAGTTCGTTAAAGTGTTATCTTGATAGGCCAATGTTGGGGTCCAATCTCTAGTCAAGATACATGCAAGAAGCAACCAATAGGTGGATAAATAAGTAGAACAACAAATTGATGTTTCTCTTCTCTCTCTCTCTCTCTCTCTCTCTTTCTCTCTCTCTCTTTCTCTCTCTCTCATAAAAATAATAATTTCCATGACTTCCCAGTAAGTGATTAAGACCTAAACTTACTATTCAGAGACTCATTTCTCACTATTCTCATGTTTAGGCCTTTTGTTCCATAATCCAGGCACTTTCCTTCCTTCCAGTCTTCCTTTCTTCATTTAACTAATATTTACCAATGCTTTCTATGTACCAGACACTGTTCTAGGCACTGGGGAGTAAAGTAATGGGCAAGCCAGGCAGGCTAGTGGGTGGATACAGACAAGTAAACACTACAGTATGGAAAGTGTAACAGAGAAATTATAAGGAGCTGTGGAAGCACCCAGAAAAGCATCAGGGAATCCTTCCTGGGGGACATGAATGAGATTAAGCCTAAAAAATGAGTGTGAGCTAGTGTGACACATGGGGTGGTAATAATAAAGAAAATGGAAGATGAAAGGAAATTCTCAGGGAGAAGGAAGAGCATGTGCAAAAACTCAGGCAGAACTTTGTAGTACTGCTCCACGGGGTGCCATTGAGATAGATTCAATGTGCCCTGAAGTTGTGCAACTCAGCAAACTTGAGCAAAAGAGAAAGCACTGAGTTCCTGGAAAGGGGAGCAGGCTGGCATATCTCAGGAGGCTTTGGTGGGAAGTTACTGGTAACTGATACATGATACTTGAGAAATAAGGGGGGAGTTGGGGGATCCAGACATCAGGTAAAGAATAAAAGGATGAGAACCCTAAGCCAGGTGTTCAGGTGTTCATCCCTTCGTGACAGGTGCTTATGCCCCCATTTCTTCCCATTGGAATCCTCTGTGGCCCTAGACAGCCTTTCTGCTTACTCCTGTTGAAAAGATGCCTTCCATCCTGTCATTGCACAGGGCTGTCTTCTGAGCAAGGTCCCCCACTGCCTTGCTCAGAGCTCCAAGGGACACTCCCCTCCCACCTGCCCACCAGATCCTTCGGGACTGAGGCTCTCTCACAGTTTGCGTCACTCTAACCTTGCCAGATCAATGGATGTTTAGGAAATGTTTGTGCAAAGAAACACTGTTTCCCATACTTTTGCAATCATGCACTGCACTTCTAAAAAAGCAAAGATGAAGAAAGCCAGTACTCTCACTTTACTTGCACATATGACGCATCACGGCATCCAGTGTTTATTAAGTGTTTACTGGCTGCCACACTATTCTCAACCTGTTACCTGTTTTAACTCCTTTAATCTTCAGCGCAACCTTGTGATGTAGGTGTCCCGCCCCCCACCCTTTTTTTGAATCTCGATTCTGTAGATGAGGAAATTGATGCACAAGGGTGAAGTCATTTGCTCAAGGTCATGTGTTCTGAACTAGTAAGTAGTGTAATTAAAAGTCAAATGTTGCCCTGACTGGATGGCTAGTTGGTTGGAGTGTTGTCTTGTACACCAGAAGGTTTTAGGTTTGAATCCTGGTCAGGGCACGTAGCTAGGTGGTGGGCTTGATCCCCAGTCAGGGCACATATGGGAGGCAATCAATCCTCCCTTCCTTCCTTCCTTCCTTCCTTCCTTCCTTCCTTCCTTCCTTCCTTCCTTCCTTCCTTCCTTTCTCCCTCTTTCCCCCCTCTCTCCCTCTCTCTCCCACCCCTCTTCTTTCCAATTTCTCTAAATATCAATAAACATTTCCTCAGGTGAAGATGTTTTTTAACTCAACCCTGGCTGGTAGCACAGTGGATAAGGTGCCAGCCTGCCAACCCAAAGGTCGCTGGTTCGATTCCCCAGTCAGGCGACATAACCAGGTTGCAAGCCAGGTCTCCAGCGAGCGAGGTCTGTGGCTGGAGGCAGGTGAAAGGCAACCATACATTGATGTCTCTCTCTCCCTCTCTGCCTCTCTCCCTTCCCCTCTCTCTAAAAATAATAAATACAATCTTTAAAAAAAATTTTTTAACTCAAAGTTCCTAAGATTTAGCACTTATAAAAATAAAACATTATACATTTAAAAAGCCAAGTGTAGTGTCTCTTAATACAACTATGTTATTAATATGACTCTGCCCTGCTTCTGTAAATGCTGATGAATGAGAGGGAGGGAATTAACATGTTTCTAATAGCACTGTATTTTGCAGAAACCTCATGAATTACTGGACATTTACTAAGGGGCCTGGCACCTGGTTAGGTGCTTTGCATGTTGGGTTAGGAGTATCCAGAGCAACTCTGGAGACCACAGTGGGTTTGGGAACACTAGTTTGGATGATTTTTGAGGTGACTAGGTGGAAGGGAGAAGAGATAGGCTTGAGACGTGGGAGGGCACTGTGCTGTTCTCAGCCCAGGGTCTCTGCAGTCTGTCATGGAACAATTTACTTAGTTCTGGAACTATTTATTTCATAAAGTTTGACAGATTTACTTAGGAAGAGGCTGTAACGAATACCCTGAAACAACACACCATCTTTCTTAACTTTTGTCTGAAATGGTAACAACTCAGGGTGGCGTGATGCTGGATATCTCAGACTCATCAGAACCTCTGATTGGAGATTCTAAGATGTCTTTGGTTACTCAAAGATGAAGAAATGAAAGTATTTTTATGTCATAAGCGCAACGTGATTGTCAAAATCTGTCTGAAACTGGGGCCAATCATGAATGGGTTTCTCCATGGGGTGGTTTCATTCAGTTTAATAAGCATTGGCGAACCCTGGTCTCTTACTTCCTCATGCATACTGTGGGCTCAGATTTAGTACCTATAGTCGTCACAACATTTGTATAAAGGGAGGAGGGTGCCTAGCTTAAAATGAAGAGCTGGAAGTCATTTTCCCAAGATCATAGAGCTAATAGGAAGCTAGGTTATGATGCAAACCCCAGTTGTGTTGAACTCCAAAGCCCACTCCAAGAATGCACTGTACCCCAAGAATGTGCCGTATGCTTTTAGGTGTGAAACAGCTGCAGATAACTAAGTAGACAGCAGGGCAAATGTGATGTCAGAACTAAAGAAGAGGTTAGAGAGAGGTATGATTACCCCTATAGAGACATGTCAGGGAAAGTTCTCCCAAGGTGAATTGGAAACTCTGTTTTGGATGATTTTGAGGTGTATTACAGATCAGATTTTTTGGTAAAGAAACCAAAACAGAGAGGAGTCACATAGAGGTTGTACTGTGGTCACTGATCCATGCTGCCTCACTTGTTCTTACTGAATTTCTAACATTAACCAGCCGAACTGTATACCTAGCAACTCTGTAAAATGCCGCACATGGGTTGACATCAGAGTCACGAAGCCTGCAAAATCCCACAGGATTTGGTGACTGTGACTGAGTAAGCTTCTCTTGGTGGATACACCACAAAAAAAAAAACTTTTTTGTAATTTATTTTTTTTCCCAACAATCATCAGGCCTCTGTGCCACCTCCCCCTGAAAACCCTGCCAAATCTTATGAACACGTATCTGGGCTGCAATTCAGTCCCTGATTATGTTTTAAAACTCCTGTCAGCCAAGGTGGGAGAAAAGAAGCAGCCCTCGCTGTTGTGTGGATGCAATCAATGTCTTGTACTGTAAACTTTTATATGTCTGTGCTTATTATGTTCCCCTTCTTGTAGACGATGTGCTGCACATGTCTGAAGGCCAGCCACTGAGAGGGCTATAAACTGTCTGATCTCAAATGTCTTGTCCCAGGCTTTCACCTTCTCCTTCTGAAGAGTTGGGAGTGTCCTCACAGAACTTAAAGCTAGGATTTTAGAATCACAGACTCCTGACATGTTAGGCACTTGGAGTCAAACATACTGACTTAGTACCTGGTGGAACTCACTGGATATTTGTGTCCTAAAATTATAGAATTCTTTGATCTGAGACTATTCAAATTTAAGGACCCTAGTATGTTAGACACCTGGAACTCACCTATTCCGCAAATATTAGCGCCTTGTATGTGCCAGACACTATGCTCGATCCTGGGGACAGAGAAGTGGAAAAGACTGCCAAAGTTACTGTTCTCCAGAGGAGTTCGCAGAGAGTGCCTGGATTTAAGAATCTTACAATGTTAGACGATTAGAAAAGTAAAACATTAGAATGTTGACATTCTAGAACTTCAGTGGTAGAGGGGGGAGCCCTGGATCATTCTCGCCAGCTCTCTCTGCCTTTTATGAGACCCAGAACCTGTTCCAGGCATGGCCAATTAAAATCTCACTACTAAGAACATCATTTCAGTTCCGTGACATTACAGCACGCCAGCCTGCAGGGACTCTGCGATCACCCAGTTCGGCTGCACACTTTACCGGTGAGACTGCTGAGGCGCAGAGAGGGGGCAGCCGTCTGACAAATAACAAGGCGCTCCAGGACTAGATCCCAGGTTTTCAGGCCTCTCTTAGAGAACGGGCAAAGAAGGAAAAGCTCCCCTGTATTATCGAAGGTGCCCTCTTTCCAAACCTTGCAGATTTCTCTGCAACGACAACCCTGCTCTTCAGAAGGAGTTTGCGCCAACTTTCTCAGTGGCATCAGCCCCGCCGCCGGCCACGTGTGCAGTAGATCGACCAGTGTTGGGAGCCCCCTCCCCCGTTGATGCGTGTTTTATTTTGCTCCCTCCCCATCCCCTTGTGCCTCAAAACCAATTTTCATTATTTTTTTCTGTCTGTGTTTGTCTCTGTGGTTCGCAGGTGCTCCCTTGCATTGTTCATCCGCTTCATCAACCCCTATTGAGCAGTCCCCCTCCCCGCCCCCCTCCCCTCCGGCCAATGAGAGCCAGAGGCGGTTGCTAGGCAACGGTGTGGCCCAGCCAACCCCGGACTCAGACTCTGAGGAAGAGTTTGTCCCTAATTCATTCTTAGTTAAAAGTGGCTCCGCCAGCCTGGGGGTCGCAGCGAATGGTAAGTTCCTCTTTCTTCCAAACTTTTGTGTTTTTGTTTTGTTTTGTTTTCCCGTTGGCCGTCGGTGATGCTGATTAATGTGCCTGCTTGGGCCGCTTGCAGGGTGGAAGGGCCCGGTGCATGGGGCGCTCGGGATCTGGGGGGACCTGGTGCTGCTCCAACAGCTCAGGCAGCCCCGCTCCTGCCTGACTGACTGTGTGCCGAAGGGGTGTACGCAGGTCGGGGGACCGCTGCCCCCACCCGCATGATGGATGTTGGGTAAACAGAGCTGCATGGACAGAGATGCACGGACAGATGCAAGGTAGCATCAGGTAGATAAGGAGGCAGGAAAAATACAAAGCTGGACACAGAAAAAAAAAGGTGAAAACTAAAACAATACTATGTGCCTGGGACTGTGCCAGCCCTCCACTGGTTGCTTCATTGGATCCTCCTCACAACTTTCCCTAAGAAATTGGTATTGTAGTGTCCTGGTTAGCCATGAGAACGCTGAGAGAAAAGTTACTACCTGGGTTTAGCAATGACTTTGAAAGTTTTTGAATTTCACACTGCCCAGAAAAAGAGGGCCCTGAAGTTCAAGCAGCTGCAGGGCTGAATGCTGGCTGCAGAGAGAGCCACTGGGCTAAAGCATCCCTGTGCCCATTAATAAGTGCTCTTCTAAGCCCTGCTATGTATGACTCTCTTAAGGAGAATCAGTAAGAGGGTTGGCGGATCAGGTGCTGTGTGACCTGGAACCAGGGGCTTGCCCTCTCTGTCCAGCAGAGGCCAGTCAACTTCTTTATGCCTCGGGGATTCACACCTCTAAGGGAGATGATGTACAGCCTCAGCTCTCTTTGAAAATCGTAGTGACCTTTGGCCTTGATGGTTCTCTTCTGACAGATTATTAGGCCCTGCGATCTCTTTAATGAAAAGCCTCCAGGACCTTTTCCCTGTGCTCCCTGAATGTATTGTCCTTCTGATGGTCGGGTGTCACTTCTCCTCTGTACCTTTTAGCTGCTCATATTTCAGGTTATGCACAGAAACAGGGACCCTGGACTGGGAGGGAGGATCCTTGTGTTTCAGCCCCAGCTCTGTGGTGCACTGACAATTTCTTTGGCAAACCACTCTCCCTCTCTAGGTCTGTTTCCTCAGTTGCCAATGATGGAGGAATCTCTAAGGTACTCTCATTTATTAGTGTCATGTGGTGCTGACTGAGGTGCCCCTGCCTGTAGTTTTCTTCAACTTATGTGTGTTTGGGGAGGGGAGGGATATGTGTATGTACACACACACTCACACACACTCGCATGCACGCGCGCGCGCACACACACACACACACACACATATTCTTTATTCATTTCTGAGTAAATAAGCCTTGCAGGTAAGAGAAGGCAGATTAAAATCCTTTCTCTCCCCCTTTGCTGATTAACTGAACAAGAGCAATCACTTTGTTGCAAGCTCTGTACCAAATGAATGACATTATTGCATTACTAATGTGTAGGGAAGAAGGGAAGATGACTGTGACTTACAGCTTTCTACTCAATTATGCTCCTCTGTGCTCCTGTTCCCCAGAGGACCTGGAAACCCTTTGGATTTCTTCCCTGGGGTCTTGCTCTGAGTGTGCCACTCTAAAGGTTGGTAATGAATGTGTTCCATGCTTGAAGAGAGAGTCTGGGTCCTGAGGTCTACAGCTTTGGGGTCCGTGGGTCATGAGAGCACCTGTGCATCTCGCCCCACATCTGGACCCTGCCTGCTGCTACCTTCCTGTCCCTGAACCCAGATTGAGGGGTCTCCTGTAAGCCAAAGAACCTGCTAAGACTGGCATGTACCCAATGCTAAAAAAATGAAGATAAATGTTTTAGGTTGATTTATTTTTTACGAAAATAATGTGAAGTTATTTTAATGAAATTGTCTTTATTGTTTTGGTCAATTATAAAAGGAACAATGCTGGTTAACATTCAAACAACACAGAAAGGTAAAAAGTGGAATTTTCTCAAAATCATTCCTTTCAGAAGTAACCTCTTTTAACAGTTTGGGGCATGGCCTTACAGATGATTTTTATGTAGTGTTAACTGAATGAATGAATGAGCAAGCAAGCTGTCCAAACTGGGAAAATCACAATGTAACCAAGAAAGCAAAGGCCACAGAGTCAAACCTTCTGATGTTGGGTCCCAGATATGTGACCCTGGGCAAAGTACCTAACTTTTCAGATCACCATTGCTCCATAAGTGAAATGGGGAAACTTTTCAAGGTTGCTATGGAATTTTAAAATGATAAAATGATAAACTTCCTTATCTCCGGGCCCTGTATTCAGACCTCCACTTTCTTCCACTAATTTCAGGCTTTAGAGACCATCCTAAATGGATCAATTAGTCTAGTTCCTTGAGGTCTGCTTCCATTGAGACCTAATGCAGAATGTACTTTACATGACAAAGGCGGGCGGCCCCTCTGGCTCCTAAAAGGTGAAAATGATGGGTTTCCTGGGGTGGCAGCTGACTTAGCACCCTGCACACAGGGCTATCCCTCTGGGAACTCCCAGGAGTCCCTCTGACTGCAGCTGTGTCAACTCCAGCCCAAGGCTGTGATTCCAGGTCTGCGCTGCCTCAGAACCCACCTCTCTGAGCACACTGAAATCTCCATGTAAAGTGCAAGGAGAGCACATGGGGCATTACAGAACTGCTCATTGTCCCTGGGGAAAAGAAAACAGGAGAAGTCAGTCTTTCTGTCATCAAAACCCTAATCCACCCCCAAGGATAACCATCTAGAAATCACTGATATATATAAAGAAAGATTTCACTAAAATATCAACTAGTCATAGCTGAAAAGCTAAGGAAGTGGTTAGGATTAAGTCGGTATTTGCCCCTACCGCACAGAAACTTTTCAGAGTAAATATTAAATGTTCCGTGAATTGTGCTAATCTAAATTCTAAAGTAAAAGGGCTTTAAAAATACTTAGGGGTTAATATTAAAGAAGATCAGAGAATAAATAGCTCAGAGAAAGCTGTCAGTTTCTCAAAGCCTGGGTAAGGTCAGGGTGGGTGGGAGAATTTATGTAATCAGCACCTTCTGTGTGTGACTTTTCTTTATTTACACTATCTTATTTGAGCTTCCATTTATCTTTGCTTCTCAGGGGCCAATGACTTGCTTGGATCTTCATTGCTCTTAAGGGGCAGGGCAAAGATTCAAAGCCAAACCTACTTGATTCCAGAGCCCCTATTTTTAAAATTTATTTATTTTTCTTTTTTTGATTTGTTCTGTTATTTCTACGTCTTCTCTTTAGTAGGAAGCTGGAGAAGATAAGAGTAATTTTTATACACACACACACACATACACACACAATCTGATTTTAAAAGAATTCCAAGTTGTTGGATTCCTATTACTTACCCCACAAACCTTAATGAAGCCCTAATGTCAGAGGTGTTTTAGTTCATTGAATGTCAGTAAACATCTTACTTACCTTGTGACATAGCCATTTTTCATCTCATTAAAGCAATAGAAGGCCAGAGAGTTTAAGTAACTTCCCCCAAGTCACATAGCTTCTAAGTAATGGATCTGGATTTGAACCCCAGAGCTGTCTGATACCATGGAGTGGAATAGTTCCATTATGTTTTTGTGAGTACTGTAGGATTTTCAAATCAGACCACATGACTTGGACACTAAATTTTGACGCTGCTTCATGAGAGAGCTTTTCACCCTCGCAGCCCCAGGCCCTTCCTGCTTCCGCTACAGATTTCTCAGGCTGGTCACACTGCTCAGCATCACTGCTGTTTGGCAGTTTCATTGACTTTCTCGGGTCGTAAGCTGCTGGGCTTATTGTTTTGACTTCCAATCCAGTGGAGGAATGTTTATTTTCCTTTCTAAATGGGAAACACTGCTATGCATGCACGCTGCTTCCAAAAGTGTGCTCTTAAAACAAAACTAAATATTCAACTTAATTTAGAACCTATCCAACTTTCCCTGGCAGAGTCTACTAGGGTTCTTTTAAGTCAGTTTGTGCAAATCAGAAGGCAAAATTGTGCCTGTTTCCTACTGTTGAGGTCCAGTGAGCTTTTTGTCTCCTTTCACTATGAATTTCATGGAACCTGTTTCCATTGTTTCAGGCCAGCTGCAGTAAGTGGGCCTGCTTATTTCCAGAGTCCCTAAATTGGAACCTAACTGGGGTGGGTGGTTTTTAAGCAAATCTCCCAACTCTCTTGCCCCGAAAGACTCCTATTGGTCAATAAATTCTTATACCAGCCACATAGAGGAACACCTGACTCCGAGTAACAAAAATAAATAAATAATAAAATAAAAATATTTCTTCCTTCATTCATTCATGATGATATTTGAAATATTTTGGTTGTTTTCGAGACAAATGAGGATTAAAAAGCATTCTCAGCAAAGAAACTTTGTAAAATAGATACCTAATTTAAGGGGTTAAAATCCCTTCAGTAAACCCTTGGAGACAGAAACTTTTCAGAATTCAGACATGTTCAGATATAAGAAAGGAAATGGAGTACCTATACTGTATTCTTCCTAAAAATCCCTAGAGTGCTGAGATGGTCCGTGGTAACCAGGTGTTAATATATCTGCAGGAAACCTATGATAGTTATAAGACTGAGTGTCATGACAGTTCAGGTCAGGTTTCCCCACCAAAAGAGTTTTGATAAAACTTTCAGTCTTGGGTTTTTAGAATGGTTCCTAATGGATGGTGATCCTGAATTGAGCTTTTTAAAAACAGGGAACATTGGGCCCCAGGACAGTTTAGTAACTTGTCCCTGGTTATAAAGACAACTTGATAACCACAGGGCATAGTACAGGTGTAAGTTGCTAACTGGGAAGCTGTATGGAAGGACTGCTGTCTACCCATTAAGACAGTTTGGAAAGGAAGGCCATGTGTCCTCCGCTGTACACACAGAGCAGCTCTGGAGGCCAATGCCAGCAAGCTGGAGGGCTCACAGGCCTGGGGATTCAAGAGAGGAAGGGCCAAGTGTTTCGTTCTCCAAAGTCTAGAACTCAGCAACTCTTGAATTCTTACAGAACCTAGGGTGTATGGACCTTCTTTCTGATACCCTGCTATCTTCTATACAGACTCCTCCTAATAACCTGGAGGCCTAATTATTCCCGTGTTTGGTTTCCTTGTTCAAACTCCAAGTTTCTTGAGGTAGGCTTTGTCTACAGCTGTATCTTCAGTGCTGAGCACCTGTAGGTGCTAAAATGAAAATAGAAAAAAATGTTGATTTTTCTTTCTTCTTCCTTTCCACCAGCCCCCTCCCACACCCCTAGGAACAGTGCAATGAAGCCACATACATGATGTAACTATAGACACAGAGATGAAGCAATTTACCCAAGTGCAGAGTCAAGGTTCAAAGCATGACCCCAGACTCCAGTGCCCTTTCTGTGTTACCAGGTACCTTCGTCAACTAGACAAGCCCTCCCCTGCGGCCTCCCACCGGACGGAGATTATGCTCCCATAATTGGGGCGGTGGGGACAACCGCTCGGGGTTCACCTCTGTTTTTGTACAGTTAACACAGCCCTTTTTGATACATTACCTCAGGCAAAAACTCTGGTGACTCTAATTTAATTGCCACATTGGCTTTCTAGGAGGTAAGGCTTCTTCCTGACCCTGCAAAATAAACAGGTCACATTTTGAATTAATGTAATCGAATGGCCTGGGAAAAACAGGGCCTTCTAATTAGTCACTCATGTGACACGATTGTAGACTCTTTGCAAGTCCTTTTCCACTAATTTCCCCAAATACCATTGCATTAAAGGGTACAAAAATAACATTTTTGGTGTATGCCTTGATTGGATCTAGGAATTCCTAGACCACCCCCCGAGAAAGGCACATTAGCTGAGTGTCCGGGCTTTTTCCATCCGGAAACTAAGCCTGGTTTGTGTCCCCGCTGAAATGTCAGTGGCCTGCTCCATGGTGCCCTCGTGGACACCCGACTAGGAGATCTTAAAGTATCTCCTAACACTTCAGGGCCCAGACTGTTGAAGAGGCGCCTGGAAGGAGGCCAAGGAGAGTTCGGGAGGTTAGTTAGTATAACTAACATTTGTGTAGCCCTGGCGTTCCCCGTGCACGTTCCCATCCGTCATCTCTTTGGATCCACGGCACAGCGCCATGACGTTGGACAAATGTCAGGTGCTGGGTGCACTGGTGTGTGCCGGAGGAGAGAGGCAGGGTGAGAGAGGAAAGCCACTGGGCATGGAGCTGCCCCTTCCACCGCACAGCTTAGAGCCAGGTCAGTCCGCCCAGCAAGGCCCACCGCCCTCTGTCAGCTCAGTGCTCTATGATGAACCTCACCTAGAGAAGCCTCACCCTCATCCAGCCTGAGTGGTCCCCGAAGCCTGCGTGCAAAGGGGCGTGTGCCTGGAGCAGCGAACCTGGCTTGTGGGCCCAGCTGTGCCTCGGACCTGCAGTGTGACCTTGCCAGAGCCTTGTTCCCAGCTTTCCCTAGCTTCATCGTCTGGGCAGTGAGGGAACTGAATTAGATCAACATTTCCCAGGGCTCGCTTATTTCTTTGTGTGTCACTGTCAGTCTGTACCATAACCGTGTGCCCACATACGCAGCTGTTTACTTCCTTTTAAACTGCCTCCGTTCTTGAGCTTTTTTTTTTTTTTTTTACCTAAATGAATTTATTTATTTTTCCAATTAAATAAATTAATTGGAAATACTGGTGTTTTCCAATTAAAAACACCAGTACCAAACTAAGACTTGCTCCTCCGCATCATCATCAGGACTGGAAGAAAATGGAAGCTGCCCTGCATGGGAGTGTCAATGTGATTTAAAGTCTGTTTACACGCGTGCCAACCAAAATCATGTCCGCAGGACACACAGCAACATGGCTTTTGCGAGTACTCCACCTAGGCTTTTAATGCTGCCCCCATAGCCTGCTCACCTTGGGAATACACATCTCTCGCTGCTCCCAGAGCCTACCCCTCTTTCCTAAGTGTAGCCTTTTCTGAATATCTATTCCCACCCTCCCCCTTGCAGCCTCCTGGTCTCTGCTGTCATCAAGTCTGAGCTGGGTGCTTTGAGCTCAGCTGGATCCCCCATTAATGGTTAATGGCTCCCAGTTTGGACCAGAAAACCATGTGGCTTTTTCTTCTTCCCTCCCCTTCCTCTGCTGTCTCCCCTCCTCCTACTCTCTCTGAACCGCCATTATTTATATAGGTGTTTGAGATTAAACAACTAAAAAAAAAAAAAAAAAAAAAAGCATTCCCTTTGCTTTAAAAGGCCTACAAGGACTGAAGCCAGAAGAAAAACAGAAAGGGCATAATGGGAACCATGGAAGGGAAAGGCAGATTACCAAGGTCTATAGCTCTTTGCTGTGCTGTGCAGCCAGAAACCAGTTCCTTAACCTCTCAGGGTCTCAGTTTCCTCCTCTGTAAAATGGGTATTGATTGGTTTTAACAGTACATCACAAACCTGTTGTGTAAATGAGAAAATATGGGCAAGACTTCCACCATCATGACTGTGACAAAATAGGGCCCAATGATGTTAGCTTCCTTATTCTTGTGGAACACAAATGTTTTTGGACCGATAGCTCTGGAAGGAAGGCATATCCCTAATACTGCCATCCCTGTAGGCTTGGAGAAGGTATAGCAATTAACAGCTCTGTCTAGGGGCCCTCAGCTTTAATTCCCCTCCCCTTGCCTAGTGATTCCCACAGATTTAGGATAGGGCAGGGGGCCCAAGGCAGCAGCTAAGCAAACACAGCAGGGGGTCTTGGCAGCCGCCCTCAGCCTTCCTTGCTGGGGCTCCTTGCCTGGCCTTCCAGTCCCCACAGTTTATGGAGATGAAACACTGTGATGCTTTTTCCTTCTGGTCATCGCCCCCCACCCCCACCCCCAGAGTTGAAAGGATAGGAAAATGGCTGGTAATTCATTTATGCTTCACTCCCTCTCGCCTGGAGGGATCATATTTCCATAAATAACTCTGGGAAGTTGCTGCACAGGCTGACAACAATAAGACATGTATTTGCACTTTCGAAAGCTGCTCTTGAGCTGCCATCGAGGCCCTGGGAGATTGTACACCTGATGTGCACCAGGTTCCTCTCACCACTCGCTGGACGACCTCACCTGACCTCCCCTCCCTCAGCAGGGCTGCCCTTCTGCAATACAGGGGACCAGAAGAGCAGCCTGGGAGCTGTTTCACAGGTGTGGTGGGAAAACTAACGCCTGAGACGCGGAGACTACAGTAGACGCTCAGTGTTGACTGGTCTTCCCTTTGATCTTAGCCAAGAGTGGGGTATGGTTTTAGTTGGCGAGGAGGTTAGCTGATCAAAATCTAAGTTGTGATCACTTGCCTGCTGTCATCTTGAGACGGAGCAAAAATGGAAGTTAAGGGGATCCTTATCTGTTCGCTCATTTTTTTCAAATTATGCTCCCCTTGACCAAAACATTTCCTATTCTGTCTTCTCATCTCACGGGCCTTCCTGCCTCCCCTTTCTCTCTGTAATCCACCCTCACGCTGGCCCGGTGAGCCTTCAAAGCCCAGATGCCCCACAACCCTCTGGGGGCTCCCAGCACGTTCCCCACTGCTGCCCGGTCCAAGCCCTGCCTCACAGAGGCACTCTCCAGCTTACTTTTGTGCCCCTGATAGGAGTCATGGCCACAGCAAAATAGCCTCGTTCGTGAGGGCAGAGGACATTCCAAATGCCCAACATAGGAGAATATCCGAAACAACTGAGAGCAAAGGCTTATGAACATAAAAAAGTCTTACCAATTTAGAACGAGAACAGGGGCAGGTCTTTCTGATGTGAAGTAATATGGGAAGAAGTAAAGTCAGTTGACCCCTTAGAACCAATTCAACTCAGCACATTATTATTAAAGACCTACTGTGTGCCAAGGCCCCTGGCAGATAGAAAGTAGCCCACTCACCTATATGCTGCTAGGGAGACAGACACCTAAACAGCTCTACCCTGAAGCAGGAATCCACGAGGGGAACAAAGTAGGTGAGTGCACCAGGGTGTGGGGGGCTGCATGCAAAATGACAGGTTGTAGACGCTCTTGTAGAGAAAGCTCTTGTAGATGCTCTGAGGGGCACAGGCAAGTTGACATAGTCAGGCTTAACCTGGAAGTGGTGAGCTGTAGTTTTATGGATCTATAGGGCTGCTATGGACTGAAATGTGTCCTCCCGAAAGTCATATGTTGAAGCATTAATGCCCCACCCCCCCCATCCAGTAACTGTATTGGAGATAGATCCTTTCAAGAAGTGATTAGGCTATAAAAGGTCAGAAGGGTGGAAACCTGAGGGAAAGAGACTGGTATCCTTAAAGAGAGGAAGAGACATCAGGCCTCATTTGCTGTCTGTCCTGTGACAGCGAGAAGGTGGTCGCCTGGAAGCCAGCCTAGGAAGAGAGCTCTCACCAGAAACCAAGCCCTGCTGGAACCTTGAACTTAACCTTCCAGACTCCATGATGACAAGACCTAAATGTCTGTTGCTTAAGCCACTTTGTCAGGCCAGGGCACTTTGTTATCACAGCCTGAGCAGATGAAGACAGGAGATCTGGTATAAGAAGCCTAGATGTTCACACTGTGCTGGCCAGTTACTTGCCACCTAATTTTCCCCGCCCACATGTTGGGCCACATGTATTTCCTAAACATTCATTCGTTCATTCATTCAGCATTATTTTAAACTGCAGGATTTGGGTGGGTTCTTTGCTGTACAGCTCTGACCAGTGGTCTTCTGCACCCTCCGTGTTTAGGGCACAGGTGAGGGGACACCAGGAGCCGCTGCTGCAGGTGCAGGAGTGGAAGGCAGGGCTCCCTTCCTCTCTGAGAAGAGCTAGTGCAGCAGAGGCCCATCTCCACCCAACCTGCTTCCGCTCTCCGGGAGCAGCCTGTGTAGGAGTCTCAATTTTCCTGTGGTTGGAGGTGGGGATGGAAGGAGCATCGGGGCCTGAGGGCAGGTTCACTGCTCTATGTCCCACGCATTTCCGAGCTTATTGAGAGGGGTGGGAGGTGGCAGGGATAACCTCAGGAACTGAGCAGGGCCAGGCACACCTTTGCATTGTGCCATTGAAGAGCAGCGGGTCTCGTTACTGCACACCTACAGGGTACCAGGTGCTGTGCTAGGGCTGCGCCTTCCCCACTAAATCTCTACTGCGGCAGGTGCCAGGGCAGAAGACTTAGGCATGTGGGTCTGAATTTTGGCTCCCTCACTACCGGCTAAAATCTTCAGCAAATGATTTCACCTCTGAGTTCCCATTTTTTCCTCCTGTGTAAAATAGGGGTACTAATAATACCTACCTCCTAGGTATTGTTAGAATTCAGTGTGAAATTATCCATGAGAAGTACTTAGCAAAGGATCTGGTTATTATAGTCTTAGGTGAAAACTGCTGTTATTGTCATCATTGTTTTTCTGTTTACGATCATTCGGCCAAGGACATACAGGTAGAAATGGCATTTTGCATACCAGGAGTGCCTGGCCCTGCAGTCCAGACTCTTCTCACCCCCACCAAGCCCCTTTCTCTCTTTAACAGTCATCTGCCCCCTTTCCTGGCAACCCTCAGGAAGGCTAGGTTGTCAGGGAGCCTCCCCAGGAGATCAGAGGTTCCTCACCAAGCCCACCGTCCTGCACGGAGGAGGAGGCTGCACGCACACTTTGGCAGCAATCCTGGACCCCTGGCCAGAATCCCCCTGAATGGAAACCGCTGAGTTGCACTCTGGCTCCTAGCTCTTTTAAGACGCCCCTGTTGGGTCCCTGTGTGGGTGACAAGATGATGCATGAGGCCTGCCTAAGCAGCTTATTTGTCTGAGCTGGTGATGGCCTTTGTCCCTAGGTGGGTTAATAGTAAGGGGCAGTGGCCCTTTAAAACCCGGACAATGGACAGGCTTCTCAGGTCACTGAATCACTCAGCAAATGGTCGGAGCCCCTCCAACCACGGGAGGCCCCTGCCCCTTCCACTCAGTGCTAGCTCTGCTCTTCATCTAGTCATGCGTTGCTGCCCCTGAGCAAGAAGAAACACTTGGATTAATGGAGGAGAGAGACTCAAAGAGGATTAGAAGGACAAAGGACTTCAGAGGAGGAAACTGAGACAGAGAAGGACAGGGCTAATTCCTGACTTCCCTGATGACCCTGGGCCCCACGCTGCCATGTGCTCTCCTAGCTTTTGCTTTCTTCCCTCCCCACAGCACCCTCCACTATTGTAACCTAACTCTACAGTTGCAGTTCACACTTCTTAGGCTGGCACTCAGGACCCACTAGAACTAACCCTGTTTCCTTCTTTTGAACCTCAGTCCTTCCCCAAGCCCCTGCTCCAAGTGAGGCCTTCACGTAGCCTTCACTACCTGCTTCAACCAAAGCAACTTTCTGTTGTCTGCCTACATTTGTTTCTGAGGAAGATGCTATTTAAAGAACACTTTGACCAGATTGCAAGCCAGGTCTCCAGCCAGGTCCATGGCAGAAGGCAGGTGAAAGGCAACCACACATTGATGTCTCTCTCCCTCTCTGCCTCTCTCTCTGGAAGTAATAAATATATATATATATATATTTTTAATGAATGCTTTGGACTCTGGACAGGTAGCTCAGCTGTTTATAGAGTATTATCCTGATATACCAAGGTTGTGGGTTCAATCCCCAGTCAGGGCACATACAAGAAGCAACCAGAAAATGCATAAGTAAATGAAATAACAAATGGATGTTTCTCTCTTTCTCTCTCCTTCTCTCCCTCCATTCCTCCCTCTCTCTCTAAAATCAATTAATTTTACATATCTATATCTAGTCTGTCCAGAAAATGTCCAGCCATTATTAACATAATGAAAATGGTTTGTGCAGCATCCATGTAGCCTGACAGCCAAGAAGAGTGGACTGGGATGCACATCTGTGGACAATGACAACTTCACTGTACTAGTCAGTGCTGGTGGTAGACACTGTTGAGTGAGCACATGTACTGTCACATTCAACATGAGTTAGAGTAACAAATCTGCATCAGATATCATGTTAAGCTTGAACATTCCTTCATGGAAGCTATTCGAATGGCTCAGAAGGCCACAGTTATGGGCAATTGGTGATTAGCAGCTTTATCACAACAATGCGCCTGCTCATGCATCATGTCTCATGAAACATGAAATCACCCAGGTGACTCAGCCCCCTACAGCCCAGATGTGGTGCCCTGTGACTTCTGGCTTTTCCCAAAACTAAAATCACCTTTGAAATAGAAGGTATTTCAGACCACTGATAAAATTTAGGAAAATACTACTGGGCAGCTAATAGCAATTGGAAGAACTGTGTGAGGTCCCAAAGTGCCTACTTTGAAGGGGACTAAGGTATCATTGTCCTATGTACAATATTTCTTGTATCTTGTATCTTCTTCAGTGAATGTCTCTTTTTCAATAATGCATGGCTGGATACCTTCTGGACAGATATATATAGATATACATGTAGATATAGATATAGATAGATAGATATGTAGATAAATAAATACGGCGGCCAAATGCAACACTTGAATCTAAGGTTTTTTGTTTTGTTTTGTTTTTGTTTTTTAAGACTAAATAAAATACATTTAGGAAGAATTGGAAAGATTTTTAAATATGGTATACTGGTGTATGCTAGGTAATATTCTGAAATAATTGTTCATTTTCTTAATTGCAATCATATTATTGTGGTTAAATGGGAGCATGTCTTTATTCTTAGGAGGTGCATGCTTATGCAAACTGGCTTGATGTCTGCAACTTTATTTCAAATGGTCAGAAAAAATATTCATATAGAGAGATGTAAAGCAATGTTGCAACATAATAACAATGGATAAACTTAGGTGAAGAGTATATGGGGGGGTTTGTCCTAGTCTTTCAACTTTTCTGTAGGGTTAAAAGTTTTCAAAATACAAAGTGGGGAATTTTGACTTAAGGTTGGAGAGAAATTGGACAAGAGCAACTTAGTTTTTGGAAAGGTTTCTTGGCACGGGTGAGACGTGGTCACTTTTTTTAACGAGATCCCACCCTCCCTCCTCTTTGAGAACTGAGACCATAGAAATCCTCTGAACCCTTACAGAGAATTGATAGTTCAGCAGTTGTGATAAAACAGGCCCTTCCTGGGCGTGGAGGGGCTTCAGCGAGGCCCTGGAGCCAGTAATGGGAACCACATTGGCGGGAGTGTGTGGAGCCCCACCCCAGAAACAGCCCTTCTGTGCTGAGACAGGACAACTGGAACGAATTATGTACACTCATACTTGTTAAACTGCCTTGGCACCAGGAGTGATCCTCGTAACCTGAGCTTTACAGTGAGCGGTGCAGCCACAGTTAAAAGTTGGGCCAGCCTTGGCCCCGCAACCTCTCTGTCCAAGGTTTATAGTCAAAGCATAAAACAATTCAGCATAAGCTGAAACGTGAAAAACTCCTTAGGATTGTAAAGGTAGACCTTTCTGTTTAAAGCTTTCTAAGGAGGCAGTGTTTGGGAATGAAATATTTTCAGTCTTCCGCTTTTCCAAATATTCCACCCCAACCCCAGCCATACTCCCCAACCTTGAACCCAAACCTCAATCCAATCAAACACAGAAGCTGCCGCATTTTGTGGTTGGAAGGGCTCTGTTGCAGCTAGGGAATGCGGGGTTCTGCGTCTGCACTCTGAGGCTGTGTGGCCTTGGGTAAGTTGGTTCCCCACTCTGAGATGCAGTCTGTTCGTTATTTGTGGATCACATTTATCACAGGGTCGCCTCCAAGTGCATACGTGGTCATTAACCGCATGGAGTCTGTACACACAGAGGGTGCTCTATAAATGTCTTATTGATTCCATCAGGGTGTCAACTACATAGAGATCTGCAGGGAAAAGGTATCTCATTTGATCAGGTAGAAAAGTTTTTTCAAAAATTCTCCTTACTTTTATCTAAAAGATAGCCAAAGAACAGTTCTTGAAGAGAAATTACATGGGAAGTCACAGGAAAAGAATTTGATTTTATTCTATTATTAAGAGTTTTTTGTATAAGGGGGAATAGGATTTAAAGTCACATAGGCCTAGATTTAAATCTCAGCTCTGCCACTTACTAGCAAAGGGACCCAGGAAGGTTACTAATCCATTCTGAGCCTTGGTAGCTGGGTATAATCAGATGTCATAAACCAACCCAGCAGGGAGAGTGAGGAATCCGCACACTTTATGAAAAGCTCTTAGCCCGGCACCTAACAAATGAAGCATCCGGAGAACAGAGCTGTGATTTGTCCTAAATCTGAGAAGAGGAAGGCTTCTGATCTCCAGGACTGTCTCTCAAGGGTTCTCGGGCACCAGGAATGATGGACTGAGGGCAACCAGATGACATAAAAAACCCTGCCTTGCAGACAGCCCTTCCAGTGCATGATGAAAATGCACTGTGATTTCTGCCCTTTTGAAGTTATCTCTTAGCCGAGCCCTTCAAGATGGGCTGGGAAGACACTGAGAATGAGAAGAAAATTTCTCATTGTAAACAAGGTAGGTAGGTAGCTCCTTCAGATAGGGCAAGCTGATTTGTTCAGAGCCTAGTACTTACCTGGACATGCATGTGTGTCAGGCAAACAAGACAACTTTTGCTGGCCTGGTCCAAGAACAACTAGAGATGGGTGGGAACCTGTGGACCAGAAGGAGATTCCGTCCATTTTCTGCTTGCATCGGGATTAAGAACCCTAGATTACTTCATCAAAGATTCAGCATTTTAATTTGAGTTGCCACCGGTCACCAGATCATCCTCTGCGGGTGTGCTGTCCCCAATAACTGTGTGACCCTGGGAAGTCACTCTACCTCCATGACCCTCAGAGGGAAGAAGGAGACCACCAGCTCTGCTGGCCTCTCAGCCTGTCTGTGGTTTCTGTGAGAGGCCTGTGAAGGTACAAGAGCTACACGAGGGAAGAAGAGAAGGTTGTCCTCGGAGCAGGCTGTCCAGCCCGGCCAGCTCCTTACACCCTGTGAGTGCACACGGTGTTCCCCCAAAACGCTGCATGCAAACAGAGGATGTTATTTATTATTTTTTTGTAAAGATAATGAATTCTTTTTTTTTTTTTAAGATTTTATTTATTATTTCAAGAGAGAGAAACATCATTGTATGGTTGCCTTTTGCCTGCCTCCAGCCATGGACCTGGCTGGAGACCTGGCTTGCAACCTGGTTCTGGGCCCTGGCTGACCCAGAACTAGCGACCTTTGGGTTCACAGGCCGGCATCTTATTATCCACTGTGCTACCAGCCAGGGCCCAGAGCACGTTATTACTGGAACACATAGTAAATAGAATGTTTAGTCATTGGAAACATTGTAAGTACAGGGTAAGAGATAGAGGTGCCAATATTTTCTTACCATCGTTGACCTTCAATTTATTCAGGTTTTGATATTGAGACCCTTGACTGCATATGTTTGCATGTTGACGTAGCACACCTGGATTGTCAAGGCTTTCAAATAGGTCATCCACACTGTCACTAAAGACCTGGGTATATTTCTTTCCTCGAAGAAAATGATTTTCAAATATGACATAAAAATCGCCATCTTTCTGGGCAGGTGGGAATTTATGACAGGCACTTAAATGATGTGTATTTGCTGACTGTGTATTTCTCCTGCTTGAGCAGAGGAAGTAATGTGTTAAAAGGAAAAGATGAGGATAGAAAGGAGTTGAATATTTCTAATCTTTGCATTTTGTGGAATAAGACTCTGCAGCTCACACCCAATGCCAACCCCTCACCTCCACACAAGGGCTCCTTTCCTTTTATGTCACTTTTTTCAAGAGTCAGGGTCCTCCGATACATGCCTTTTCCAGGACTGAAAAACTACCCAGAAGTTGGCGGGGGTGAGGTGGGGATGTCACCCCCTTCCTTGGGGGCCTCCTGCCCCAGTTGGGGTGCTGCGTCCTGAGGACTGGGAGCAGCTAAGGTTTCTTGTCTGAAAGGTACACACTCATGAGGAACCTTTAGCTGAGGTTCCCTACTTTAGGGACAGCAGAGGAGGCAAAGTTCTGGGATGGGAAGGAGTCTGTAATAAAGACCCTTGCAGGAATTTATGGCAGCTTTTGAGGAGGGAGTTTCATTGGATTGAAAAGTCTGGTCCAAACTCCCGCTGCACTTTGAAGGCCGGAAGCGCTCTCAGCCCTTAGGGATCCTCTTGGAAACCCACAGTTGTGAGGAAAGGCACACAGGCTTTGGAGTCAGCCAGAACTGCCTCAGATCCCTGTTGGTCCAGTTTGTAGCCACGCACCATTGGACCATCTGTCTCCCTCTGAGTCTTATTTTCATCTTTAGCAAAATAGGGATGACTGTTCATACCTCAGGGGCAGGGCAGCATTTGCCAAGCTCAGGTAGTTGGTTATCTGTGAAAAGGTGAGCAGGGAGCCTGGTGTGTGGTGGTCACACGAAGGGTCAGTTCTTCCACCCACAGGCTCCCCCGTGGTCGCTCACAGAGTGATAAGGAATCTGAGAAGGCAGGTGGGGGGCAGACTGGCCTTTGTCCCAGAGATGTGCCTGCCGCTTAGCCCACAGCAGTGCTCCTGGACTGTACCTTGTGGCTAACACCACACATCTCATGTTTGAAAGACATTACCCAGAGTCTCACCTCTGCTCAGGGATGGGAGTAACCCCTTCCCAGGATTGTCATGGGGACCCAAGGAGCTCCTGTGCACAGCAGTGTCAAGCACAGTGCCTGGCACATAGTAGATGCTCAGAAAAGGTTGAACCTTCCAAAAAAAGAAATCTGGGAAGACAGGCCAAGCATGCAGCCTGTGTTTTGTCACAGTCAGCTTGCTGCCCGCGTCAGGGACAGCTTTGCGAGGTGAGAATGAGTCAGGGCAGCCCCGGTCTGTGGGGAGAGCCTGCTCTGGATTGTACAACACATTGGGGTGGGCGCCAAGAGCCAAGTGGTCCCTGTTCCTACGTCTGCCCTGCCCGGGCACCTGCTTCCACCAGGATCCCAGCTGGCGCCCTGCCCAGCCTCGCCTTCCTGCCTGCTAGCCCTGACGCCAGGCAGCTTCCAAGTCACATCCAAATGGGTAATGCCCAGAACAGCCTTTCCCTGTCGGACACTCCTTCCCCACCTTCCCCGGGCAGCCTGGCGAAAAGTTTTATGCAGGTCCCCGCATGTGCGCCCCTTTCTGTGCAACTCAAACATGCCCACCCCTTCCACAGCTCTGCCTCTTCCACACAAGCATCTTTGCTAGGCACTGGCAGTCCTAAGTGCTTTTGTGTCTCTTGTCTCAGGTATTGCCGTAGCAATTCAGCATGATTTCTTTTCACAGGTGAGCCAGCTGAGGCTTAGAGGGATGGAGCCATTTGCCTAGGGTCAGGTGGCTCGCAGGTGGCAGGCCCAGAGCATGGTCTCAGCACCCAAGGACCAAGGCCCTCTGGAGGAGAGGGCGTCCTGGCCCTACTGGCCTGAGGGGACAGGCCTGCCCAGGCACTCAAAGTGCGGGATGTTTGCTCATCTCTCTCTGGACAAAGTGAGGCAATTTGTCAGGTTCTTTCGGTTATTCTTAAGCGAAGGGGCTCAGGCGAAGACAGCTCTTGGCTTGAACAGAGAATGCCTTGAGGGTGCTATTTCTGGTAGGCCCAGGACCAGAGCAGAGGGAGAAGAGAAAGCAGCTGTAGAGATTGGGGTAAGTGCTTGGCTTGTCAGAAAGATAATCCCCCCACACCTGTGCCCTGGAAACACAATCCAGGACTCGGAGATGCACTTTCATCTGTCACCAGGGTGTCCCCAGGGTGACCTGCCCAACCATATCCAAACTGGTAGGGCTCAGATTACAGGGCCCATTCTCAGGGCCCTTGAGTCCCAACAATGCCTGTTTGTCCTTTGGATCTGCCATCTCCCAGGAGGAATGTTAATGGGGCCAAGAATGGAGGGGGATGGGAGGAGAAGAGCCCAACTTCAGTCTGAGCCCACTCTCAGGTCACCCTCTTGAGTGAACTCATCCATGCGTGTCTGCTAGTCCTTCCAAGAGACACTTAAGCCAGCTCCAGGAAAGTGGGATTTGTCCCCTGCTATTCTTAGACCACACCACCACTCACAAAGGGGGTGTGGGTTTTCCTCTGTTTAATCTGGGACTTAGTCTATCCCTTGGAAGAGCTTACAATTCATCTCAAGAACTATGTGCAAAAGCAGAAAAATTGAAAATGACTTGGATCACCAGTAATAGAAAGTAGGTAAAAATAATATTATCTTTGTCCACATGGTAAAGCTTTAGATAACCATTAAAATCATGTTTTCAAATAATGTTTAAAATTAAAAAAAAACAAAAAAACAAAAAACCTCTTACAGAGTAATGTCAAGTGTCGGGGGGGGGGGGAGTTGTATAGAAAACTGGCTATACAGTATGAACCTTAATTTGGTAAGTATATGTTCACATATGTTTAAGATGAGAAGGAAATAGAACAGAGAATGTTAACAGTAGTTGTAACCGGGTATTGTGGCCATGATATATTTTTGTTTTGTTTTTTCCCTTTGTACTTTTATCCTTTATACATTTCCTAGTGAAAACATTACTTGAATGTCAAAGAAAATTCATTTCTTTCACTTTTAGTATACAGCAGACAGACATTGTGCTAAGTGCTGAGGATGAGAGGTTGGACACAATCTAGCTCCTACATGAGCTCATAGCCTAGCAGGGCATAAAAATACACAAGCTGATTTTTTAATGTTGTTTTTAACAACAATAGCTGCGGCAACACCAATTATGGTGACACATTTAAAGTGCTGCGGAATGTTCTAAATGCTTCATGTACATTTACATTTAAACCTTCAAACTCGATGCGGTAGGTAGTTATTAAACCATTTGAATAACAGTTAACACAGGCTGCTGCAGGAACAGAGAGAACAGAGGGGGATCAGGAAGCTGCAGTCAAGAGTTGGCACTTGAGCTGATTCTTCTAGGATAAATGTGAGTTCTCCACGCAGACAGAGCTGGGAAAGGGTTTTCAGGCCCAAAGAACATCGTAAACAAAGATATCCAGGGACACGAAGGAGTGGTGGCTACTCCCACACTCCCTTCCTCCCCCATGAGAAGCTGGAAAGGCCTTGGGGCCACTTTGTGAAGGGCATAGAGGATCGGGCTGAAAAGTTGGAGTTCAGTTCCATTAGGCAGTGGTGAGACATTGAGGAGCCCAGACATGGTCAGCTCTGCTGAGAGATCTTTCTGGCTTCTTAAACCCGGTGAAAAGCTCAGCTGCGTGTGCGAAGAGAAGGGTTCCTCTGGAGACCAAGTGCTGCAGGAAAATTCATCCCCGTTCCAGCTGAAGTAGCAGAGAGGGAGAAAGGAACCGGCAGGAGGCCATGGAAATGTGTGATTTCCTTTACTCTTATCTGCCACGTGGGTTCCAGCCCCAGGATGAGAGACATTTTGTGCATGCAGAAATGTGTTTACCACCTAGACTGGAAAAAGGTGTTACTGCCAGAGGAGAAACTTGGGAATTCCGAATGGACTTTTTGGTTTTGAACGCGATTGCTGTGCTTAATTAACACGTCTGTTTTGGCCATAAAAACAAGGGAAAGTCTAGTGTGGCAATGCTAGAAGTGATTATATTTCAAGCTTGGTTGGAGCTGCCTTTATTACAGATGCCCCCAGGCCCCTCATGACAAAGTGCTGGGAAGCAGGGTCCCTCTATGGCTTCCCCGTGCCAGGTCTTTAGCCAGCATAGTGGCTACCAGATGAAGGGCAGCTGCGCTTGTCCACTGGGCAATGCTTTAGTATGAAATGCAAAAGTCTGGGAACCACTGAGCCTATGCTTTATTGATCCGGAAGGTTCTGGGAGAAATGCAAAGAGGAACCAAACATGGCAATGGCCCTTAAAGATAGGTGGTTGAGTGGTAATCCAAGGTAGGAGATAATGAGTATCATTTAGAAAAGGCTTGATGTTGTCACTGGGACACAGGAAATTTGTACTAGTTCTGCAGCTTCTAGATGAATCTGAAATTATTTCACAATAAATATTTTTTAAAGACAGCCACCCAGGGTGAATGGTCAGGGGTCCAGGGGGTAGACCATAGAAAGGGGAAGCCTGGGGTTGCCATTTAAAGTTGCATGAGGGAAAATCTTAAATGTCAAGCTAAAGAGTTCACACTTGGCTCTATAGATAGCGTGGGGCCATGGAAAAGGCAGGTTTTGATGAAGGTAAAGTGATCCTATTAGCAGATCCCTTGCTAATCAGGGATGACTGATTGAGCCTGGAGGCAGTTAAAAGAACCCAGGTGGGAGAGGATGATCTTTAAAGTGACCCAGAGAAAAGTAGCTCTGCAGGATGTTAGTAGGTGCTACAGGAAAAGAGGGGTCCCATGTAGAAATAAGTTTGGGAAATGTTAGGTTAAATGGATACCTTACAGCAAGAGTCCTCAGAGGCATTAACTTGGAAATATGCACTGTGATTCTCTAAAGGGAAGAGGTGATGCCCGTGTTTCCTAAAGCTTAGAGGTGATGCCCGTGTTTCCTAAAGCTTTTTGACCATGGAACCCTCCTGGAAAATTCTTGCAGGACTTGTATTCTGGAAAAAACAAAAACAATACTTCAGGGAATACGGGCTGGCATTGAAAATGGAGAGGAGCGGATATTATAGCACACCCCTTCTGTATTCTGCAAATGGCCTAAATATGCCGTGGTCAGTGTGCCCTAGGCCACTGAGGCAGCAGGTGCCCCCCAGAAACCCCTACCTTCTCCGTATGCCTGGGGTCACTGCCTTTCCGGTGCCAGAGGCTCCTCTGTGGGCTCATTAACAGCAAGAGAACAAGAACATCGCAGATGCCTAGGCACATTTCCAATGGAATTATTTAAAATTGCAATAATGAGAAATGAATGCTTCAATGTTTTTATAAGAAGGGAAGCATTTTTGAAGGATTCTTTTTTTTTTTTTAAATTTTATTTTATTATTTTTAGAAGGAGGGGAAGGGAGAGAGGGAGAGAGACATCAATGTATGGTTGCTTTTCACCTGCCTCTGCCTCTAGCCACAGACCTGACTGGAAACCTGTTTGCAACCTTGTTATGTGCCCTGGCTGGGGAATCGAACCTGCAACGTTTGGGTTCGTAGGCCAGTGCCTTATCCACTGTGCTACCAGCCAGGGCCTGAAGGATTCTTTATATACCATTTTCTCATGGAGTAAGTCCCTTAATTAATCTCTTTTTGCATTTGAATGAATATGGTAGTTTTTCATCCCTCTTCCCCTTATAAATGAGCTCTGCCTTGACTTTAACCTGTGTGCTGTCATTATTTAAGGTGGCCTCTTCTCCCTCCTCACTCACCTTGTCACTCCCCTGGGGTTGGTAGCAGCACAGAGTTGGCAACTCAGGTTATTCAGCATTTACAAGGTCTGTCCTGAAAGTATCGGCCACACAAACTGTTTTAATTATGTTGACACTGGCTCGATACTTTTGGGACAGAGCTCAACACTCTACTTCGTTCAGCCCTCTGATCTCACATCTACTGATCTCTACCAGTTGTTTGACCCTCAGCAAATTCTTTAACCTCCAGGGCATCACTTTCTTATCTTCAATATGAGAAGAGCAATTCCTGCCTTCCATAGCGAGTCCAGAAAAATGCTGAGCACATAGTAAACAGTATGTATGTACTTGGTAAATATCTTCTCTAATGATGTCCTTCCAGTGATTATCAGTTCCTCAGAAATGCTTGTTGCGTGAACACAGGTACAAAGATATAGCTGCCACTAGGTCTAATAAAGAGAGGAATTAAGGAGCTAACTTTACCCTTGAAGATCTTTATTCTTTCTTTGCCTTCCTTTCAATAAAAGCACTGAACTTGGTGATGATTATAAGCAGAAAAAAAAAACCCTACAAGGTAGAGATTATAGATCTTGTTTTATGTACCTGAAAAATGAGGCTCAGAGTGAAGCTGTATTAAAGTTCAAGTCTTTCTGATTCCTAAGTCCATGTCTTTTAACATTGCACCAGGAATGATAAGATCCATTCCTTCTTTCATTCTTGCAGTCAACTCAACAGTTATTGACATGTGCTGGGTGCCAGACATGAGACACATTCCAGCCCACTACGAACTCACCTTCTAGTTGAAGGAGGTGAAACATGTGTATGAAACTTACAAGGCAGCCGGGTAACACCTCATTTATCCCTCACTGGGGAATGAGCTGTGGTACTAAGTGAATTTTACAGATGGGATCACAGAGCTTTAACTCAGAGGGGCCTTAGAGATCTCATTGTACAACCCCATTATTTTAAGGGGAAGAAACGCTCAAGGACACTGGGTGACCTGCTTGATTGAGGCAGCTCTGTGGAATTGTTGTAAAGCCAAGACTGGAACCCAGCTTTTGATTTCCAGCCTAGGACCATAAAAATGTTAACCCTTTTCTTAAAAGAGAGTATGTGTTCCTTTGGAATTTGTTTCAGATGCATGGTTTCCATCTTATACTTATCTTCATGTTTGGGATCATCTTTACAATCAGCATTATAACACTATTCGAGAACACAGCAATTCCTGTGAACCTTCAGGCACATGATAATCTGCTCCTTATGCTGTGGTCCTTTACTCAAACTCATTAGGTCTATCCAGTCCTTAGACACATTTTTCTGGTTTTCTTTTCATACACATGTGTAGATCAAATTGGGAACTATATAGGTGAATGGACTTTTATTTAGCTGATTAGTTTTGGTCCAGTTATTTTAGTTCTCTGAGCCTATTTCCTTACCTGTAAAATGGGCACAGCACAATAGCCAGTATTGTAGGCCAGCCACCCAAGGAATAAAAGGTGCCTGGGATGTGATCATTGGTGCTTAGCTCCCTTCTTCTCCTTCCTTTTCTCCAAGTGTTCACTTCCTCCCTCACAGAGTGCACAGCAATAATGAACAGAAACAAAATAAGTGTTGGCCATGAAAAACAACCCCCTCCTGAGTGGTAAATCAAAAGTTCCTCTACTCCAAAAAAAATAAAAATCACATATAATATGTCTAGTTTCTTCCTCCCAGGACAATAAAGAAGGCTTTAACACAAAGCATAATTCATATCATCTCCAGATCTTGGGCCATAGCACCTCATGAAAACTATTAACACATCTCCCACCGCCTACTTTATGAACTCGTATAAAAGTAGATCAGGTGAGCTGAGGCCTGGAGGAGGGCCGAAATTTCCCCCAAACACGGCCTGGGACAGATCCCGGGAGAACCCTCTGCTTATCACATGGCAAAAACAAGGAGGAACAATAGTTGACGTTTTCTTATGAATTGTGTTTGTGCTATTATGTAAGAACTTTGCCCCCCTCCTTTTTAAATCCTCACCCAAGGATTTTTTTTATTAACTTGAGAGAGAGAGGAAGAGGGAGAAAGAGAAGCAGGCATCCATCTGAAAGAGAAGACCATCCATTGGTTGCCTCTCGTATACACCCCGACCCCACAACCTAGGTATGTGCCCTGACCAGGGATCAAACCTTCAACCCTTTGGTACATGAGATGATGTCCTAACCAACAGACTGCCTAGCCAGGGCTGCTTCCCTTTTTGTGAATGAGCAATATCATATTCTAAAACTCTAAGATTCTTTGGGTTTGAGGATAATGAATAAAATGAATATGTGAATGAATGGAACTGGGATCAAAACCCTGTGTAGTGACTGTAGCCCTGATTTGTCTTTCTTTCAGTGTCTGTCTCTGAAGCATCACCCAGCCCCCCCTTCCTTTCTTGGCCTTGATTTGTCCATCCTGGGGCTGCTCTCTAGCTAAACATACTGCCCCAAGTTCTTACCCAAGTGATGGGTACTTTTTTTAATCCCCAAGAGTAACTCACATTGACAGGTCTAATTCCCAGTGCATCCTTGCAATAGGAAAGCAGTGAGCCAAATTTGTTCCCTTTCCCCAAGAAGGTATTTGGAATTTGTGTCTACAGTCGGGAAACAGAAATGGCCAAATGTAAGGCGAAACAAAGGAGAGAGAGGCGCTCACATATGAAACACCTGCCAGGAGCAACGTGCTGTCTCTTCCAGATTGAAGTATTCTTACCTTCATTCCACTAGGGTCTGGGCAGGCTGAGTGAGAGCCTCGGCTGCATGTGCGCTGTGTTCCGTCCAGCTCAGGGGCTCCTGCCCTCCAAGCCACCTGTCCTGCTGCCACCGACCAAACTTCCTTGGCCTCTTGATGCTTCTGAGTTTTAAACTCAGCAAGTCAGCAGCAGTGCTCTCTGCATTTAGAGGTTGCAAAAACCTCACTGGCATTTAATGTGGTCGGTGTTGGAGAGTGTTTGTCTTGCCTGAGGCCTGAATAAAAGTTACAAGCAGCACTGAAGACTAAACCAAAAAGAAAATGTGGGAAGCCAGCCTTGTAACCTTAGCTAATCTTTCATTACACTTTCACTGAGGACCTATGAAGGAGATCTAGTAAGACTAATAATAATATGTTGACTTGATGCAGCATTTTAATTTCCTAAACTCCTTCGCAAGTGTTATAATAATAATACTTGTTGCCGGTTCCTGAGCCCAGCTGGGTGCTGGGTTCTGTGTGAAGTTCCTTGTATATACTCCTTTATTTCCCCCCTCTCCCTTTAAGAGAAGCATTACCCACTTCTTGCAAATGAAGAAACCCCACCTCCCTTATGCAGGGGAGTAGCACCAGGCAGCCTTTTGCCCTAGATGCAGCCTTTTGCCCTACATGCAGCCAAGAGACCAGGCAAAAGGTCTAGTCCATGGTCAACGCTAGCTTCTAATTCATAAGCGCTGTAATAAATCCTCCTGTAACCCTGTGAAGGCAGGTATTACTATTATCATTGCCATTTGTAAATGAAGAAACTAAGGACCAGAGGTTCGGTGAAGCTGCCTCATATAGCTAAGAAGGAATGGAAATCACGCCCGGATCTGATTTCAGGATCTAGATCCTTTACCGTTTCGCATAATGTCTTTACCCCTTAACAGCATAGTGACCCTGGGCCAGTCACTTAGTCAGATATTCTCTACAGGAACAGTAACACCTACTCCACTGGATGTATATCAAGATTAATTAAGATGACAACTGGCCAAAAGCTAGTGGGTGCTGATGTCTTCCTTCCTTCCTTCTATATGGGATCGGTGGCCAGCGAGTGAGTGCTTCCTGCTCTGTGTTCTGGATGTCTTGATGCAAATGTAATTCCCATTATCTGTTTCCTACTGCTCACCTTTTATATTGAACAGCTGAGAAAGCCGGTGCTTCAGGCTGTGTGTTTTAGAGTCAGGCCACCCTGCAGCCCCAACTTCCTTCTTACCCTGCTTCCTTCCGGGGCCATGGATAGGCTTTTCAATACATTAGAGCTCTGAGGTAGCATGCCTCGAATAAGTATGGGCTTCTGATAAAAGAGAGAGAGAAGAGAGGGAAGAAAAAACCTTGTAAGCCATACCAGGAAATCATGGGCAGGGCACTTCCCCACAACCTGTTTTGCAATTTTCCTCACGACTTGGTGGACAGAGAGAATGCGTGTACATCTGGTATCTTTTGGAGCAGCTCAGAAAATGCCTTCCCCTCCTTAAGAAAGGGTTAGCGGGCTGGGGGAAGAGTTGCTGGCGGCCATCAAAATGATAAAGTGAAATTTCAAATTACATTAGATGTTTGCTTAAGGAACAACAGATGAGGCCCTGCGGATTCTCAAATCCTCTTGGCAACACTGCAAAATGAAAGCATAACCATTTGAAACCCTTTCCCTGGACCCTGTGAAGTCTGGGCGGAAAAGATGACCTTTTAAAGATAGCTTCCTGCCTCTGAAGGGGTTAGAGTGTGTCGAATTTTCCTTTGCTAAAGTCCTGGTTTTAATCATTGCCACAGTCAGAAGAAAGAACCCATCCACACACTGTTCATGTTTTTAAAATACCCGAGGTGTTGTTCAAGTTTAAAAATCAAGATTTTTTTTTTTTTTTTTTTTTGGATAAGGTTCCTGCCCTTTTGGTAGTATCTTTAGATTGAGAACATACTGGGGCTCAGGCCAGTTCACGTAGGTGGGTGAATTTAACTTTCCGAAAGACACCATCAGTGAGGCTTTGCATTTTTCCTATTTTGTCGATGAACAAACAGAGGCTCAGAGATGATAAGTCATTATGAGGTTCACACACAGTTAATGGATGAGTAACAGCCCCATGGAAAAGGAAAGGTGTTTCAACGCCAAGCACATATTCTCACTCCACTATAGCCAACGCTCTTAATGAGAAGGAAACGAGACTGTGTTCAGGGGGCAGTGGGGAGCCACAGACAAGTTTTGGAGTAAGACAATGGCAGAATGGGAGCTTTGGGAAGATTCTGGTCTGTTAGCTTCTCTTTCTTGTTTCCTACATCAATTTCATAATACCAATATTATTCATCATATCATGACCATATAAGGTACCCTGAGAAAGGGTACACATTGTTCTGCTATGGAAAGTGAGGCCTACAAAAGTCACCCAAGTTGTCCATGGTCACAAGCATTAAATAATATCAATGATAGTCCCTGTGGAACCAGTCTCCCCACCAACCCCGAGGACACCGCCTCTGCCAGCTGTCCTCTAGTCTGCAGAAGCCCGTTCTTGTCTGTAAAGCTCTCCTGGTAACATGAAAATTAGTTTTGAACAGAGGAGCAGAGCTGCCCCAAGTCTAACTTGCTCAGCCTCTCTCCCTGGCTCCACCCCTTCCCTGCAACTGCAGTGGATTCCGTTCAGTCCGGAATCCAAGTTTAATTAGTTTTCAAAGAAACCTTCGCTGATGAAATGGGCTCCCAGCAGAGCAGCCTTTGTTTTCAATGTTTGGTGGCTAAAAATGGCACGTTTCGTACCAAAATGACAGAGCCTGGGGGTGGTGAACTTTTGACACAAGAAGAATAATTCCTTCAGGAGAAAAGCGACCGCCACCTGAAGCTTGGCTTGGCTGTATTTGTGCAAATCAGGCCCAGCCACAGCAGGATATTACCGACTGTTCTAACAGGGTACCCTCTCTACCACCTCCCCCAAGGGGCCCTGAGCCTCCGCTTAAGCCTTGCATTTCCATAATAAAGGCCACCCCTTCCATTTCCATCCCTTACTCCCCAAGAACCATTTAAAGACCTAGGCGGGCCCCATTGTGAAAGGATTTCCCCGATCCCCCTTCCCTGGCCCTCTCTTCCCTCTGGTCGCCTCTGAACCTGCTGTTTTTTCCAAGGGAGAGATTAAATCCCTTGCAAAGAGCTGTTTAATTAAACTTCCCTCCTCCCACCTGTAAAGTTGCTGGAACCTTCTTTTGACTTCTCCTCGGTGAGGCCTAATCACTGTAATTTAGCAGATTCTGTAATTACCTGCCGCACACGGAAGCAGTTTGATTGCTGTTTCTTTGTCCTGCCGATTTCAACCTCAACTGACAGCCCAGTTTACACCCGGAGAACGTCTAGAAAATCCTGGCAGGCAGGTGGAGTGCTCTGAATCTACAGGCAACCTTTAAGTGGACCAGGTGTGTGGGCAAAAGGGCCAAAGATGTAGATAATGAGCATTCTAAGGGTGAGGGTCTTCTCGGCCTGGTGACCTTCCAGGCTGCAGGTGTCGGCTCGCACCTGCAGGTGCGCCCAAGGGGGTGGGCTTTGTGCTCCAGGCCTGAGCCATCAGCTGCACAATTCACTGGGCTCTCATCTCTGGCCAGGTGGATTTTTCACTCTTCAAGTTGCAGACACAAATAGAGAAGGTGTCTAACACCACCCTCACCCTATTGGGATCTTTACACCCATAAAGGTAACCATTGTCTCCATCATGCCAATGAGGAAAGTGAAACCAAGACTTTCCCACTTGTAGGAGGTGTAACCCGGACTTGAATCCAGTTGGCCTCACACCAAAGCCCCATTCCACGAAGTCAGTGCTCGTACCTGGTTGCCTGTCATTGTGCTAAGTACCTTTCTTATTTTCATTATATAATCTTTACATCAATGTATTACATAATTATAAACTAGGGTTAATTATTTCCATTAATGATGAGCGAATTGGGATTCAAAAAGTTATGCAATAGCCCTGGCTGGTGTGGCTCCGTTGGTGGGAGCATTGTCTGGTATACCACATGATTCCTTCCCTGGTCAGGGTGCATACCTAGGTTGTGGGTTCTGTCCCAGGTAGCAGCATGTACCAGAGGCAACCAATCGATGTTTCTCTGTCTCACATCTCTCTGTCTTTCTCTGTCTCTCTTACTTGCTCTCGCTCTCTTTCTCTCTCCCTGCCCCTTCTTCTCTCTCTAAAATCAATAAGAATATCCTTGGGTGAGGATTAAAAGCAAAGTTACACAACATGTACAGTCACAGAGCCAGCCCATGGGAGAGTTGGAATTTGAACCTAGGTGGATCTAATTCCAAAGCCCACACCATTACCTTCACACTTTACTTCCTTTCTTATTTTATAGTGAGTTCTCATGTATTCTGAGATAGATTTCAAGGATAAGGAATTGATTCTGTCAAGCCCTTGCAGATGTTTGAACTCTCTGAACATCATTTTAATTGTTTTAGCTTCATCATACATTCACATTTCCTAGTAGTTGAGAGAGCTGTTACATTAGAAATTAGCGGCAGAATAGTGTTTTTCCTCCCAGGCTAGGAGAAAAATCCTTTTTCGCTTCTTAAAACATAATGTTTCCCTCTAGAAATTCTCCAGCAAGATGGGTGGAGCAGCCTCCTCTGCAGGCCTCATTTTTTCCTGGGCCTCCCAGTCTCCCATCAGGAACAGCAAGGCACATGCCTTCAGCAATAGGGAAGGCTGGGTTGAGCCCAAGACAAGAGCCAGCACACGCAGGACTGCGCTTCTGGACTCCCAAGGAAGGAGCCGGTCCCAGGTCCCCAGCCCTCCGCTCACTTGATGCCAGGCTAAGGAACTTGGAATTTATCTTAAAGGAATCAAGGAGCCATAGAAAGCCCATAGGCAGGGAAATGATCTCCCAAACACGCCTCTTAAAGCTCTGTGAGAGAACCTCCTGGAAACAGTTTCCAATCTGGCATGGGGTGGGTGGTGATGATGGTGACAAATTCAGAGAAGGCAGTGTTCCCACCACAGGATTTTTTTGCACAGCAGCAGCCAGTTTGGGGCAGGGGGATGTAGATTAGGTGCTCTCCTGGGGAGGCTTCAGGGATCCCAGCAAGGCAGGCTTAGAAGGATGCAGCATATCCTTCTTTCTGGGTGTTGCTGAGGGTTGCTACAAGTAAGTGTGATGAAAGAGAGAAGAGAACTTTTTTCTTCCTCCTGGAATGGAAGGAGAGAGCGAAACCTGATTGAGCCAACTACCTAAGAAGTTTGATGCTTTGACATGGTTCCTGATTCAAAGGACACTGGTAACAGAAGTTGGCAGAAAATTTGACACACATCTTCTAATCCTTAGAATGCAGAGACTTTGCCTCAACACAGGCATGCATGTCAGTCTTGTGTATCTCCACTAGTGAGCACTGGGGGTGACAGTGGCAACTCCTATATTTTATGTTAAAGTTTACATAAGAAAACCCCTGGGAGCTATATTAACCCTTGTTCAAATTCATTCCTTCCCCCTAAATATCTCTCTCATTATTTTTTATCTGTGTGAACTTTTTCTCCATTTATATCCTTTACCCACAATGTTCTAATGTTTCTTGACACCTGCCTAATTATCTTTAGTAGTAGCGGAGAGGAAGTGGTATAGAGCCAGCTTCTTTCCTTACAAATTTTGTTTGCTTTTTTCCTAAAAGTAATACATCATTGGTTCTTTTCTTGGATAATAAATGGGAATAAATTCCTATGCAATCCCTATAGACAAAATGGATATATCAGTAAAAAAAAAAAAAAAAAAAAGGCACACAGCAGCTAGTAACCTACTTTGACTCTAAATCAATTCCAATGCAAGTAGCCACAATGCACACAAGCATATAATTTATCAGAAACAAGCAAGCTCCAAGCATATAGCAAAATAATCCATGCGAAAGAATTCCAACATCATGCTCACACATGGACTAAAAGCAAATGCTTCGCTGAACATTAGTGCACTGTAAACAAATAAAATTGAGTGGTTTATTAGAAAAATCTATCTTGGTGAATAGCAATGCTTTATAACAAGCTGGGAAAAAATGTACAGTATCAGGGAGATTTTAATCTTTATCCACCAAAACTAGAAAATCATCATCTGTGAAGCCAGGTAAATCAGCATTTCCTAAGCTTCCAAAATTTCATGTCATTGATGGATTCCAGATGATTCTCCTAATCACGGGTGTTCACCACATTAGAAAGCAAGTTATCTTGATCTGCAAAATACCACCCTGCAGCTCTGTTTACCATGTCTTTTCTCAGAGTATAACATTAGCATCAAACCTAGTGTTAAAAGCTATGTCTCTATGGCTTAAAAAAAAAAAAAGCCCTTTCATATGTAATTATTCTTAAATGAAAATAATATGTAACTAAACATTTTTAAGTTAAATTTTAGGGAAATGATTGTAATAAAGAGTTGCCCCTTGCCCCAGCCCTTCCCACCCCCAGGTCCCACCCTTCAACCAACTCAGATCTCCTCTGCCTGTTTTCCCTTGATCGCTACCTTCATGTTTCTAAATAATGTGCACGTACTGTTTTATCTATTTTGGACGTTATCTTTTGACCTCCTGCAATGGAGACATTCCCACTCTACCTTCTCTGCTGCTTTTCCTCTCCCCACACCCATAGCATAATTGTTATAATCATTTTTGGTGATATGCATAGTCATTATATAATTAGATGATGTGAAATATGGATTTTAGGAGTTGGTTTTTGTTTCTTGGCACACTGTCACCATTCCTACTTTCTTAAACATGCATTCTTTTTCTTGGAGTTGTTGATCACCTTTTTTTTATTGCCTGTTTGAAAAATTGCAAATGGTTCCAGTGGGGCTAGGACAGGAAGCCTTAATACAAGAGATGCGATGACAAGTGAGTCTGCAAAAAGATTGGATTTTAAAGAAACTTGATGCCAGGCTAAGGAACTTGGAATCTATATTAAAGGGATCAAGGAGCCATAGAAAGCCCATAGGCAGGGAAATGACCTCCGAAATACTCCTCTTAAAGTTATGTGAGAGAACCTCCTGGAAACAGTTTTCAATGTGGCATAAAAGTGTGTTACAAAACCATTCATATTCTCACCATCTTTCCAACGTAACTTGTGCCATCTTTAGGCAACTCCCCCTCTTGGATGGGTGTTTGTCAAGTTGTTAACAGACTCCAGATCTCCTACATTTTCCTCCCTGCAAATATCAATTTATTTTTGAAAAAGGATAAAAATAATGTCTCTGGCTGCTCCCAGATGGAATTTCCCAAGATTCACTTGGAACTATCCAGTCATACGGTGCTCCAAGTTGTGAGCAGCAGTAAAACGATTCCTTCCCACTGCCCCTCGACACCCACTTTTAAAAAAAAGTAAAAATAGCTAAAATGATGATGGATAGAATTTGTGTGTCACCTATCACCAATACATTAGAATTTATTCTACCCCCAAAATGTAGCTGTTAAGCTGAAATCACACACATCTCAGTTGGTACTTTTTGTTTTGTTTTGTTGGAAAAGAAAGAGGGAGGGGCTAGAGATTTTCAAAAGAATGAAGAATACAGAGTGAGAATTAAGATGAGAAGGGTACTCAAAGAAAAATAGAAACTAGGATTTGCATCCATGACAGTGGGTATGAAATTATTTCGAATTTTGCACAATCACAAATTTGCCACCATAGCCTGTGCAGGTGAACTTAGGGATGAGCATTTGTAAAGAAGAAACCTCACTGTGATGCATGATCAGGGAATGACTGGATTTCTGAGTGAAGAACTCACCAACTGCCTCTAGAATGTGCAAAGTGATTGAATTCGCTTATCAAGTTATTTGCATTTTATTAGTATAGTTCTACATTGCCATTTATGTAAAAAGATTTTTAAAGGATTTCTGCTGCGTTTATTTGCAGTTGGAAAATTCAGCTCATAATCAACTCATCCCCAGGAAATGCAGCGTAGATAGCGATCTATTAGGTCCGGCATTATCATCATCATAATGCTTCTCATTTGATTGAGCCCCTGCTGAGTGCCAGGCCCTGTCCAGGCATCTGCACAGGCATAGCCCCCTTTCATTTTCACCGCAGTCTTATAAAATGTGATTACTTGCCCTCATTTTCCAGTGGAGGAAGGAAAGTGGGACTTGCCCAAAAGCAGACTGTTGCTAAGTGGCAGAATCAGGATTTAAAACAGTTGGTCAATTCAGTGTCAATTAAGATGCTTTAATTGACTATAATTAATTGGCTATAATTGGCTATAATTAATAGAAAAAGCCAACTACTAGGACATATATTATGTCACAAAGAAAGGAGCTCAAAGGTAGGGTAGGCTTTAGGGTTGGCTGCTCCAGTAACCAACAATTTCGTCATGGACCCATGTTCTCCATGTTTCTGCTCTATCATCCTTGAGCTGGTTCTCTCTTGTAGTTGTAGGATGGCTGCTAAGTTGATAGTAGTGTACATGCTATTTCTTCCTCTTTAATGGGCAAGAGAGACTGGCTTCCCATCGCTAAGTATTAAAACAAAGAAGAGGCCTGGCCAGTGTAGCTCAGCTGGTTGGTGCACCATCCTGTAGACCAAAAGGTAGCAGGTTTGGCCCCAGTCTGGGTACATAAGAGACAATTGATTGAAGTTTCTCTCCTCTTTCTCCCTCCCTTCCTAAAGTTAATAAGTATGACCTCAGTTCAAGGGAAAAGAAAGGGAAAAGAAAAAGAAGTTTCTAAGAAATGTTCAGCAAACTTTGCCCCCCCCCCCCACCCAGGTTCACTGGCCAGGTGTCACATGCTCCTTCTTGAAGTGTTCATCGGCCTGCAGGATGGGACCCACTTTAGATCACTCAGGCACGTTAAGTGATGATCAGTTCCCCAATGAGGATCAGTTCCCCAGGCCACACTGTTACTACTCAGTGGGGAAGGAGCAGAATGGAAGTTGGATGACCAAGTTCTTGCGTGTATCAGGTACAGGCTACATAATTTGGAAGGCCCAGTGCAAAAATTTTTAAGAATTTCAAGATGATGACTGCACATCAAACCAAGGGCAAGTTCTCTGAGTGTGGGACCCTGACCAGCTCTGACCAGCCCAGACCACATCATATTTGCTGCCCTGATAGTTATTCACTCCTCTGTCTTCCATTGAAGAGCAAAGACCAATGACTCATTCCTTTCTTAAGTATTTTTTTTCCCAGAGAGTTCCTTCCTTAAACACTTTTCCCCCTCAAGTAGCCATTATATGCCAAGCATTGAAAGAAATTCTCAGCTGAGCTGATACCTCAGGTCTGAGGAAACAGCCATCAGGATGGTGGTGGAGCTGAGGATCTCGGAGCACTGGCTCTGGGCCAGGCACTACGCTGTGCACTTGACAGGCCACCCCTGCCCTCACTTACTCTGACATGGATCCAGAGATTTTCCTCCCCCTACTGAACCTCCCTAGTGCTGCTGTTCATATTCACTTTCTGATATCCAACAGGGCTTGTATCTGCTGAATTAGAATCACACATTTGACACATGTGACTAGGATTTCCACACTGTTGACTCGTTTATTTCTAGTCTTGGTGTTACCATGCAAAGGATTTTCTTTTTGACGAGAACCTGCCTTAGATAGACTGCTCAGAAATGGTATTTGCTCCTGAGACAGTCCAATCAGTGTTCTTTTATCATGTAGGAGTGCAGTCCTCATTTTGTCAGTTACACTTGAGCCAGCTTTTGTTCCAAGCAGAGCACTGTGCGGACTCTAGGGAGAAACAGATTTAAAGAAGTGTATAGACATGTGGGCCTAGTTGGAGACACTGGGCAAAAACCCAGGAAGAGTTAAGTAATAAGAACTGTCATCATAAAGATATCATGAGGGCAGGACTTAGTTAGCTGCCTTTTGAATGGTACAGACCATACTCCCTTTATTTTCTGTCTGCCAGTGCTCAGCTGTCTCTGTGTATTCTATCCATTTTTTCTATCATTGAACCCATCCTTCCAGGCCTCCACAGAGAGCCCTGAGACCAGGTATAGACACGTTCTGCAGGGAGTCTGCTGCATGTTCTTATCGGTAAGCATTTATTACTTCTCCTAGGCTCGCTCTCTCAATTTTGCAAGAGAACATCCCTTCCAGCTCCATTCCACTCCATACCACTATGTAGGCCACTAGTTCCATACTGCACCTGGTTAAATTCATTGTCTCCAAGTCTGTGTCCTCCAGGACACTCCACGCCTTGATGGCAGGGATGTTACCCATGCCTTTCCCATGTTCTGTGCCTGTCACATGGCCTTTTACACAGAAGTATCAGTAAGAATTGGTTGGCTTGAGTCAGTCCTCTGAGGTCAGAGGAAGAAAGGGTCTGTGGGTTTGAGGACTCTGAGGGAGTGCTCATGGTCCCCAGAAAAAGTCTGAGGTCACAAGTGAAGTAGGCAGTGAGAGATCTCAGTCTAGTGATGAGCCCAGAACAAAAACTGCCTTCAGTGATCAATCAGACACCAGGCTCCCCAAGGCTGACCCCTCCCTCATTGCCACAGCCCCTTGCCTTTCATTTCAGTCCACTGCGAGCACAGGGTTCCCCAGGATCCTGCCTGCATGGCCTGCTGGTGGTGGGAGCCCTGCTATGCCTCGAGGTGGCTCAGACACAGCCAGCGTGGGGAGTCAGGGAGAGGATGCCCGTGACTACAGCTCAGATCTCCAGTGTGTGTGAAGATGGCAGTCAGGCTTCACCTTCATGAAGGCTTTTGATATTTAAAAATATCCCTAAATGGGACATTTGAGTCCTAGAGAGGAGGCAACAGATGTATATCTAAAGTTCCCTTGGGCCTAGACCGCTTATCACTGGACAGGGTCCCTGTGACATGACAATCCCTGGACAGACCTTGGCTCTAGCGAGCTGAGGTTTTCTGCTGGGTCGTAGTGTCTAGGAATATCTGGGCAGGACAGATCCAAGCATCTCCCCCATGCCTCTCTAGCCGAAGTAATACCAAGCTATAGATGGGACCCAACCCAGTGTACCCATGCCAGTATCTACAGGCCTGGCTGTTCCCAGCTTTGCTTGATCCATTTAATATGGGGAGAGGGAGAAAGAGCCTGTGCTTGTAAAGTCAAGCATGTCCTAGGCTTTTTGTTTTGTTTTGTTTTATTTTAAAATTTTTTAATTCTGTTTTTTTTTTTTTTTTTTTTTTTAGATTTTATTATTTTTAGAGAGAAGGGCAGAGAGGGAGGAAGAAAGGGAGAGAAGCATCAATGTATGGTTGCCTTTCACCTGCCTCCAGCTACAGACCTGGCTTGCAACCTGGTTATCTTGCCTTGGCTGGGAATCAAACCAGCGACCTTTGGGTTCACAGGCTGAAGCCTATCCACTGAGCCACCAGCCACCAGGGCTAATTATTTTTTTTAGAGAGAGAAACATCAGTTTGTTGTTCCACTTAATTTATGGTTGATTCTTGTATGTGCCCTATCTGGGGATGAACCTGCAACTTGCCATATGTATCAGAATGGCAGATGTTCCAACCCACTGAGCTACCAGGCGAGGGCAAGCTAGTCCTAGGTTTGGATCCACCACTTACTGGGTAACCTGAGGCCAGTCCCTTCCCGTCTCCGAGCCTCAGTTTCCTTGTTTGTGAGGATGGTAATGATGAAAGCTAACAGCGCTGCCTATACTGCAGATCAGACAGCATACCTGAAGTACCTAAGCACAGTGCTTAGCACACAAGAGGCTCAGTGTATCCTGAGGGAAGACGGACCATCACAAAGATGTCTTTCTGGTGGACCCCTCACAGGAAGGGCCATGAGTAACAGCCACAGGCATGTTTTTCTTCATTTGGAATGATTCTGATTCTGACTGTTTTGCATGGGAAGTTAAGGGAATGGAGACATTAAGAGGTTTTTTTTTTTTGTAACATTTTGTTTGATGACTTCCTTTCTGGGGTGATGCCTAACTTGTATCAGATGGCTGATTTCTTCTAATTTCAGTCATTACATTAGGGAGGGATGAGGTAGCTGGTCTTCCCCAAGCAAAAAGAAATCAATGGGAGTAAGTATGATTAGTAACAGTGTCTGTGAGTAATGTGGCAGGAGGATGAGAACTTGAACAAGGCGCCTAAGTGGCACTGCGCCTGGGGACATTCCCCTGACTCCAGGCTCAGCTCCATAGCGGCCTCCACCTCCACATGGGTCATGGTTTTCCACTTGGGAGGGGATAACTTATTATTTAATATCCACATATCATTACAGGACATCTTCGTATGAGGTAGAAATGCTCATTCTTTATCGTAGTGAAGCATGCTTTTTTAATTAGAGAGGTTGTTTGTGAGCATTTGCTGATTAGACTTTGGTGATGTCAGAGCATATGCACCTACCACATGGCAAGCATTGGACTGGGTACAAAAGACATGGAGGTGAAGAAGTTACCTTACGGGGCTCAGTCAGTGGGAGACATGTGCTGTGCACACACGTTAGGGTACCGGCTAGGCAAGTGCAGCTACGTTGTGATTCCATGTTCATGAGGCCAAAGAGGGGCATGGCCAGGTCTGTCTGAAGAGAACGGAAGGCTCTTGTGGTGTTGCCATCTCTGAGTTGAGTTTCAGCCTCATGGGTTGAAGAGGGTGCTACAAAAGGGACTCTAAGCAGGGGAAGGGGTTAGGCTGGGTCCCAGCTGTAAGGGATGGAAACCCAACTCTCTCTCTCTCTCTCTCTCTCTCTCTCTCTCTCTCTCTCTCTCTCTCTCTCTCTGAAATAAAAAATGTATTGAATGATATAACTGAAAAATCCAGGAAGATATCTTCCCACCATTGCAATTAAATCCAATAATAACATCTTCCTGGTTCTCTTTGTCTCTTGAGATGGTTTCCCTTTGTTTCAGACTCCTTCTCATGCAGGCATCCCCGTACGATGACAAGGCCCCTCTAGGATCCTGATCTACCAGCTTTGTACACCCAGAAAAAAGAATGTCTCTTTCCCCAGAGCATCGGGGAAGTCCTGGGATTGACTCGACTTGACCAGGCTCACATGCCCCTGCCTGAACCCTATACGCTGGCCAGAGGAATGGGGGCTGTCATTGGCTACCCTGAAGCCAGTTCCACCCAAATTTATAAGCTGAGAGTAGGGATCCCTGAACAAGAAAGAATTTCTATCATCAGAAGAAATGCCAGGCAAACATATGCCACACAACGACACTCACGAGGAGGCACAGACATAATGGAAGGGAACAGCCTTGAGCGAGAGGAATCCTGAACATCTTCCAGAAATAGAAACTAAATGGACAGCATTTGCCTCATTTTCCCTTCCCATCACTAAGGGCTTTGCTTACAGTCACCAGAAGAGCCAATCTCTGACAGTGCCTTATATTCCAGCCTAACTGTGCTTTCTGGGCCGTTAAAGATGGAGTAAATACAGGGAGGCTATGAGTAACGGCCATTATTGTGAAATGCCCAGCCGAATGTCGTGCTGTCACCCTGCAGTAAGGCTGCACTGGCCAGCCTTCGGGGCTTCCGCTTACTAAGCATGGAACTTGCCGTGCCATGTGCTGGGCACTCTGCATGACCTGCCCAGCCCATAGAGTGGAACGGTTAAGAAAACAGTCCTACTCTGGAGCCAGACTACCTCGGTTTGGATCCTGTCTCTATTACGCAATTCAGTCCTTGGGCAAGGTAAATATCTTCTTTGTACCTCAGTTTTTCCATCTATAAAGCAGGAATAATGATACTAAATACCTTATAAAGTTATTATGAAGATGGGTTAATATGTGTGAAGCATTTAGATTAGTGCCTGACATAGTATGCACCATGTATGTGTTAACTACTATTATTTCTTTTTATTATGCAACTTTACAACAGCCCTGAAAGGTATGTCTAATTGTCTTCCTTTCAGAGGTGGGAAAGTTGAGTCTTAGAGAGTTAAGTGAGCCATCCAAGATCAAAAAGTTTGTAAGTAGTAGAGCTGGAATTTAGATTCAAGCCTTTCTGAATCCATTATTGTCCCACCATTTATGCTCTTTTGTTTACTGTAAAGCATTCATCCATGTATTGATTCATTTACTCATCATTTAGTAAACACAGGGCCTGCTTGATGTCAGCAGTGGGCCAGGTGCTAAGAACCCTTACACTGGATTCTCTTGGTCCTATCAGAAATTCTGATCATCAGTTTTACATGTTGGATTGAAAACTGAGAAAATACTTTTTAACACATAGGGTAATTAGGAGAACTTATCAGTAGGACTCTAGAAGTGAAGAATTTGAAAACAACTGACAGAAATGCTTGCTGAGCCAATGAACCAGGGCTAACTAACACTCTCCATTTACACAGGAAGGAACCAAGATCCTGCTAGGTACGGTGATGACCGTGTATGCATCAGCAAGATCTTGGCAGGGATTGAACTACGATCCATACCTACCACTCTGCCAGCTTAGGATAAGGGGCAGGGCACAAGGAGGCCAAGTCAGACCCACCTGGGAACCTGGATGGGCACCCTCCCTCCCCCTAACCCCCAGTCATTCAGATTTCTCACTTTGATTTCATCTAGATAGTCTGAAACCTGGGAAGCCACAGTAGCCAACACAAAGCCAGCCCATCGGAAATATTTAATAGATGTTGACTGGAAATGGCAGTAAAGTCCCTCCAAATATCCTGAAGAATAGCCATGATTTCAAAGTTTCCTCAGGGAATCCCAAAACATGAGAGGTCATAGGGAGAGAAAAGGAGATACCTGTCTTTGAGAATCCGCTGCCTGCCGTGTGTGGAGTTTGGTGTACAGTTTGCAGACCTGAGCTGGGCTGTGGAAGGAGGGGCAGGACAGAGATCCCAGGTTGGAATCCTGGCTCTGCCTCTGTGGTCTGGACTCCGGATGGCTCCCCCTCTTACTAACTAGTTGTACTATTCTGGACTTTCCTCCCAACTTCTCAGAGCCTCGGTTATCTCAAAGCTGGAAAGGGAATAATAATACATGCTTTCCACGTTGCTTTCAAGATAAAGTAAGATCATGCATTACAAGAATTTAGCAGTTCCAGACACATAGTGATGACTAAGTAAATGATAGACATGAGGATTATAGGCGTAGCAATAAACATTTGTATTAGACTTACAGTAAAGTAGTACTTGTACTAGGCATTGGGAACACAAAGCTCATGGTCTAGTAGAAAACTCACTATTCTCTCAATCATCAGTCTCTGAGTAGGTAGTATTATCTCCATTTTATTGATGCTCTCAGAGAAGTTGAGTATCTTGTCTAGGTCACACAGCTAGTGAGTGACAGAGCCAGGATTCAAACCCATGTCAGCCAGACTCGGGAGCACTTGTTCTCTCCTGGACATCAAGGAGCCCTGGCCTTTGTACAGCACTTTATTTCTTCCAGAAAATGAAGGAAGCAGGCAGGCAGGCAAGTTCTTCTATTTTCTTATTTAAAAAAGAAAAAGAAAAAAAAAGATGAAAATGTAGTATGACATTCAGGTGTGGGTAGAATTCTTAGGGAATGTGCCTCCAAATGCATATTTGTTTCAGATTCATCAAGGTGCCAGCCCTAGAGATCTACACCCATCAGGGGTGTCCCTGAGCCTGTGCACTGCACCCTAAATCATCAAGACACATGTCCTTTAGGAAGCCCCAGGCTATATAAATTAAGCAGAGTCGTGATCTCTGTGGTTATGAATAGAATTGTTTGATTAAGTTTCTATGCCGGCTGCATTATTTGTTTTGCAAACCTGAGCTGGGCTGATTGGATTCCTCCCTCTCTTTTTGTTAACAAAAGTAGATTCTGAAATTGGAAAAATAAAATATTCCACAGCCGAGAGACAAGAATGAACGTGGGGATGGAGCCCAGGTGGCTCCCAAAGACTATACAGTTTTTGCATTGAAATAAAGTCAGTGACGTCTTTGTTCTTGCTGTGGGGACTTGCTGGCAGCGGCTCACAGCAAGAGAAGGGGCAGGAGCTGGGAGTAGGCTATGCTGGGAGTGTTGACCAGGAGCACAGTGCTTAAGGAGGCATTGTCAAGTATGAATAATAATACCATTCATGGGCACCTACTATGTACTAAGTTGAAGGGTAAAAAGGATGCCATTACCATTAAGAACATGGGAGTTGAAGTTGGACAGACTTGAGTTCCATCCAGCCTTGGCACTGAGTAGCTGTGGACTAGGAACAAATGTTGTCGCTGAGCCTCAGCTTCTTTATCTATAAAATGGAGATAATAGCTAGCATTTAGTGAGTACTCGTTATGTGCCATATATGTTTTCAGCACTTTTCATGAATCCTCTTACCCACCCATGGCTATCCTCTCCATGTTTGAAGCCAGGCAAGTGCAGCACCGGAAGGACTAAGTAACGTGCGCAAGACCACCCAGCTAGGAGGCGAGAGAGCCAGGATTCAGACCCAGGCTGTCTGGCTCTAGAGCCTACACTCCGAATATATACGCTGTGTTATATTCTTCTTATATCTGCCTCAGGGGACTGTTGGGTAGATGAAATGGCAAAAAAAAAAAAAGTGCATTAAGATGCGTAAAGCCTTCAATACTTTGAGGTCATTATTGGTACTATTAATACATGTCTGTGGCCTGGGAGTTGAGCTGGACACTTTGCAGAGGACTTCAGGAGGACAAATGCCTTTTATCCTTTCCTAGTATGACTTGATTTATGGACATTGATGGATGGAATACCTGCCTGAGATCTCCTGAGCTTGTATCAAAAGGAAAACCCACATGTGGTCATGTCAGAAATGATGAAAAGCATCTCTCTGATCTGTATAATGAGTTGGATGCTTTCCGCCTTTTCCCCTAAGTGGGGCTTTTTATGGCCTGAGGAAGAAGGTCAAGAACACTTGAGCAGAGGCCTCTATGTTGCCTTGTTGGGGTCGGTGGGTGTTTGCATGGAAATCTCCCTATTGAAGCTGGGGAGGTTGCTGGGCGAAGAGTCTCTGCTTATGGGCTAGGCTGTCTGGGCAGGCCACTTGGACTTACAGAGCCTCAGTTTCCTCATATGTAAAAAGAGGGCAGTAACACCTGCTTCTTGGGGTTGTTGTTATGGTGTCGTATCAAATATTAAAACTTTTTAAAATTAATATATTTTATTTATTTTGCTATTACAATTGTCCCAATTCCCCCCCTTTGCTCCCTCCACCCTGTACCCCATTTCCTCCAGCAATGTCCCCCTTAGTTCATGTCCATGAGTCACGCATATGAGTTCTTTGGCTTCCCTATTTCCTTTGTTCTTCTTAATCCCCCTGTCTATTCTGTAACCACCAGTGTGTACTTTTTCTTTTTTCCTTTCACATCCAGAAAATTCACCATTTAATTACTGCCTTCTGTCAGCTTCTCAAATCATATTAATACAAAAAACATTTTATTTTCATGATTCCAAAATGCCTACATTAATTCATGTGTCGAAAGAATCACTCTTTTAAGTAATATGAATTGCAATATTACCAAACACATGCAAAAATACATTACACCCATACATATTTTTACACATATTTAAAGTACATACTGGATTTTGAAGATTTAATACAAAAATTTTAAAATATGCCAATAGCTTCCATAATTATTACATGCTAAATGATAGTGTTTTAGATATATTGTACAAAATTAAGCAGATGTTTTTCTTCTTTAATACTTATTTTACTCTGGAATGCTATTTTTGTGAAATATATCACAGAAATGGTGTATTGCAGAACTCACTTTTGTGAAAGTTGTCCTACAGACAGTGCCAAACCCATAGTAAAAAATGAATTTGGTTTTTGAGTCAGATCCTCCCCCTTCCAATGATACAACTCAACTTTATTTTAAGCTACTGGAACTACAACTTATTCTTTTTGGAGTTTTCCATCTTAAATAGTAGATTTATGTATGTATGTATGTATGTATGTATGTATTTATTGAGGCTGTGCACAGGTCTTACTTCTTTCAATACTCTGTTTTTCCTCTACATGTGTTTTATAAGTTGAAGCCTTCATAAATAATGGCACTTGCAGTGCTCAGCTGGTACCTAGAGTAGAAATTATTATGTCTACTAAGTTGAGGTAAAAAATAAAAATCCCTAGAATTTAAATAATTTTGTAGAATAGTATTCTAGCTATTTTTTAAACTTGTGGTTGACTTCCTATATGGTCCTAAAGTAACCCTTGAACTATTTAAGAGTCTGTTGAGGTAGAGATTAGGTATGTTAACATTTTGATAATAAAGTTTACTATAACATTCATTCCTTTACCCAAGCATCCCCAGTTTGGGGGCCTTCATAATTGGAAATGTGTATTTCCACAATTTAGTTGAAAGGAATCTCATCTAATTTACATGCTAATATGAGAATACATATTGTTTATGTACACGAATCATATAGTTTAGTAGTTTGCAACTTCCATCCAAATTGGTCTTCATTCGCAGCATCTATTCTAACCTAAAGATTGACTGATTTCACAACACACCCATGACCAGTTGGTTGCTATTTAAAACATAAATTGCTAACAAAATCTACACACCCACAAATAAGCACATATTTTATAACAGTGAATAAGAAAGATAGCGTGTCTTCTATGTAATATACATTCACATTTTCTTAGGTTTTTCTTCTTCCTTAACTGCATTCGATTTTTCTGAGTTATTGCAGGTAACCTGATTTTCCCATATTGTGAAATGATTCCAGTCTAAGAAAACTTAACCTGCAGCAATGCAGATACAAGTAATATACAAAATTGTATCTTATTTAGTAAAATCTACTTATAGCAAGGTCACTTTAAAGCATTCATAAGTTAAAGTTGGTTCTTATCCATCAGCTGCCCTATGTCTTTGATTGATGAATTTAATCCATTTACCTTTGTACCTGTGTTCCTGTCTGTCTCTGTTTCTTCATCTTCTTAAAGCAGACCCTTTACCATCTCTTGCAATGCTGGTTTGGTGGAGATGTATTGTTTTAGCATTCTTTTGTCTGGGAAACTCCTTATTTCACCTTCCATTTTGAAATGACAGCCTTGCTGGGTACAGTATTCTTGGTTGCAGGCCTTTGTTTTTCATTGCTTGAAATATTTTTTGCCATTCCCTTCTGGCTTGTTGTGTTTCTGTTGAGAAATCAGCTGATAACCTTATGGGAGCCCCCTTGTATGTTATTAGCTGTTTCTCTCTTGCTGATTTTAGGATTCTCTCCTTGTCTTTGAAATTCGCCATTTTCATGATGATGTGTCTTGGAGTGGGACAGTTTGGGTTCAGCTTCCTTGGGACCTTCTGTGCTTCCTGAGTTTGCATTACATTTTCTCTCCTCAGGTTAGGAAAGTTTTCTGTCATTACTTTTTCAAAGAGGTTTTCTATCCCTTGCTCTTCCTCTTCTCCTTCTGGTATCCCCATGATACGGATATTATTACGTTTCATGTTGTCCTGCAACTCTCTTAAAACCTCTTCATTCTTTTTCAGTCTTTTGTCATTTTGTTGTACTGCCTGGGAATTTTTTCTACATTGACCTCCAGCTCGATGATCCAGTCCTCTGCTTTCTCTAGCCTGCTTTTGATTCCTTCTACTGTGTTCTTTAATTCAGAAATGGTATTCTTCATTTCCTCCTGGCTCTTATTGATGGTGTTTATGTCCTTTTTAATGCTAGTATAGCTCTCAGTAAGTTCCTTGTAACTTTCCTGGAGTTCTTTGTAGTTCCCCTGGAGTTCTTCATAGTTCCCCTGGCATTGTTTGTAGTTTTTTTTGTTTGTTTGTTTGTTTGAGCTTGCTGAGCTCATTAAGCTTCTCTATCATCATTATTTTGAATTCCATGTCTGAAAGTGTGCTTGCCTCTATTTCATTTTGCACTCCTCCTGGGGATTCCTCCTTTCCATTTGTTTAGGGTTTATTTCTTTGTCTCCCCATTTTAGGTGACTCTTGTTTGTTTCTGCTTCTTGGATTGGTCTGCTTTGACTTACTGTATTAGTGGTGTGACCTTCTGTGGTGTAGAGGTATACTTTTTTCACCTCCTGGATCTGTGGTTGGTGACATCAGCTCATGCCCCAGTCTGGGCCTTGTCAGCCAGTTGGGTACTACCAGAGAGCCACTATCTTTGTCTGTCTCCTTTAGGTGTTAATCCAATCAACCTGTGATCTGAGATCAGGTTTAGGCACTGCTGGGTGGGGCAGATTAATTCCTATGGGTGGGGCTATGGCTTCCCCTCAGGCTCCCACCCTTTGGAGAAGAGTGGTTGCTGGCTTTATGGGGGATGGGTCAGCACTGGACTCATGGGCTGCTCCCTCAACTCTTCCCCTAAAGTCACTGACCCAAACCCTCCTTAAGTGTCTCTAGTCCACTGCGCCCACTCTCTGCTGGATCCCACGGTAGGTGGGTGCCACTGTATTTTCATGTGTGGTCCCTTTAGGAACTCGGTCTCTCTGTCAAGCTGGCTAAACCTGAAGGCTTTTTGCTTTTCACCCCTGGGTGCTGTTTTACCCTCAGCTGTGTTGCTGTAGGCTGGGAAGCCCAAATGGGGGTTTAGATCCCACCCTTCTCAGGTGGAACCCCTGGCTGCTGATATGTTTCTTGTCCCTTCAGCTGCCACCTCGAGTCTCCACACTTCCTACCTGTCACGTTGTGATGAATCGGCTCTTCTGTTCTGTCCCTGGTATTAAGACTTCTCTCCAATTGGTGTCTGTTGGTTATTCTGGATGATTTCTCTGCAGTTAAAATTGTAATTCCAGTTTGGTGTTGGGAGGAGATGGGTGTAGTTCCACTTACTCCTCCGCCATCTTGGTTCTCCTAAAATTTTTATGATTCTCAAAACTATTGATAGAGTTGTTGTTCTGTCATACAAATGCAGAGAGGCTTTTGCATTTAATTGCTAAATATACTCATTTAGCTCAAGTACTTCAGAATTTTTCTTCACCTTTTACCTCCAGGAGTTATCAGGAGTAGAAAAAAGCTGAAAGATCTGTGTCCGGGTATTGCTTTTATCATTTCCTAGTCGCGTGGCCATGATCAGGATTCTTGTTTTGTGTTTTTCTTTCTAGATCAAGTTTTAGAAATTGATAAATTACATTTAATAAAGTTGTCCCAAATGCTAGGGCCTGAGATATCCCTTTGTTGAAAACTTTTTCATAAACAAAAACATGAGTAAGTTTACAAGGCTCCATTTTCTTTTCTGTAAAATGGAAAAATTAAGACCTACTCTAATAGTATTGCTTAGAAGATGAAATAAAGAACCTTTTATTTTTAAAAAAGATTTTATGTATTTATTTTTAGAGAGAGGAAAAGGGAGGGAGAAAGAAAAAAGAAAAAATATTAATGGTGAAAGGAGCATTGACCTGCTCATTGCCTCGCCCACACGCTCCATCTGGGACCGAACCTGAAACCCAGGCATGTGCCCTGACTAGGAATCAAACAGGTGACCTTTCCATTTGTAGGACAAGGCCCAACCAACTAAGCCACGCTGGTCAGGGCTGAAATGAGAAGCCTGTATGATGGCACCACTCATAGTTATGAGTCAATAAATATTAATTCTGTTGCCCCCAACAATCTCCTGGTTCCCAGACTTGGATGGACAAAGGCTCAATTTTGTTTCCTTCAACAAGCATTTACAGAGAGTTCAATAGCTGAGGTACAGGGAAGGCCAAGCCCTAGGTGAAAAGATAGATGTGATCTCTGCCCTTGGAGACCCTACATCTCTCAGGAAATGTAATTCGATATATTTCTAAGGAGCTATGAGAATAAATTAACACTTAACCTCATGCAAGTCTTACTTATTCACGCCAGCCCCTGTGCTAAGAACTCTGCATGCCCTGTCTCACTAAATTCCTGAAACAATACCAGGAAGTAGATGGTACTGTTACCCTCATTCTACAGATGAAGTCAAGGCTTTGAGTTTTGGATGAGTTTAGACTCATTCAAAGTCACAGAGGGCTAGTAGATGGTGGAGCCTGGTTTTAAACACAGTTCCAGCTGACTTAGCACCTGCCTTCCTGGCACTGTACTGTTTGAATGAGGCTCATGGCATGAAACTAGAGTCCAGGAAAGACCTGTAGTGCAGCCAGCATTTAAGTGGAAGATGTAGGGTTTGAACCCAAGGGCGTGTGAGTCTGAGCCATGGCATTTAACCTCTGTACAATAATGCTCTGTGGGTTCTAGCCACCTGTCACCTTCATCCAGGGATGCCAGTGTCTCTTCCAAGAGAAAATAGTTTCTTCAAAATTACTGATGAATATGAAATGTAGGGGAACGTGTGGACATGATGGATGGGAAGTCACCTTTTCATGTGCTGGTATTTAGTCTCCTGCAGGGTCCATGCAGTGGTGGGGGATGGGTAGAGTTAGGAAAAAGGATCTGATAAATTGAACTGCCCTGACCTTCAGTGCTGGCGTCAGTTTCCCCACTGTAGACTGTTCCCTGTGGGAACCTTGAGATTCATTGTCTTGATTTCCATTTCATGACATCTTCCAATGTTGATAAAAATAAAGAGTTTATACCCACCACAGCAGTTAGCTGTCTAACCTGTGTGGTTTGGGTCAGGTTTAAAGACAAAGACCAAGGTACCCAGAGTGTCCAAGTTACACCCTGCCCCATAAGAATCAGTGACAGCATCTGGGTAAAAGAAAACTGCCCTCAAGAGAGGAGTCATCCACTTCTAACTTTGCTGCCTGTGATATATTAAGCCAAGAAGTCTGCCCTCCGAGTGTACAATCTGGTAGAAGAGACAGATAAGCAAGCAAATGATGATAACTCAGGGTGAGCCATAGGGGCTAGAAAAGCTCAGAAGAGGGCCCTCTAAGCAAAACTGGTGGTAGGGGCTGGTTAGAGAAGACCTTCTAGAGAAGGGAACTTCTAATATGAGTACACCAGGTAAAGGAGTGAAGAAAGCAAGCATGTTCAAAACCATGGATATGAGATAAGCAGCGAGTAGTTTCATAAGTGGCTTCTAATAGCCTGTTAACCTTGGCACCTTTGAAAAGAGAGGAGTGGAGAGCTGAGAGTGGCTGGCACAGGAGTCTCGTGGGCAATGGGGAGCCACTGAAGGCTTTATAGCAAGGGAGTGACATTATCACTTTCTTTTAGGAAGCTCACTCCAATTGATGGATGGCAAATGAATTGGGGGTGGGGAGGGCCAGCCTGTAGACTGGAACGCTAACGTTGGCTGTGACCCTGGCCTAGGTGTCCACAGGTGAGGGCCTGAGCTAAGGTAGTGATGGTGGGAGTGGTGAGGATCCCAGAGATTTGGAAGGTGAAAGAGTACTTGGTAATTATTACTTTGTGGAAGCTGCAAAAGAGGGAGAAGGCAGTGGTGACCCCCAGGGGTCTGGTTTGACTGATTGGGTGGGCAGTTCTGGTAGCAGCTGGCGATGTTGCTCTCTGGAACACAGGAGAGGGAATAGAATGGGGGGCTGGGCAGCAGGGAGGCATTCATGCTAAGCCTGTATATATTGTTAGAATGTCAGAGGTGTGATGTTCAGGGAAGAGGAGGAGGCTTGCTATTGAAGCCTGTGCTTCATTGACAGGGGAGGCTGTCCCCCTGTGGAGCTGGGCGGGAAGGATTCCTCACGTTGAACTGTTGTTGCTCCAAGTAACTTCCTGGCCTTGGCCTCTTCTTCTATCTTTCAGCTGTTTGGAGGCAGAAGTAGTGCTCTGCCTATCATCTCACTTTTAAGAAATTCCTTGAGAAGAACGAGGGAAAGCGTGGGGACTTGGGCTGCTAAAGGCTGGGAGGAACCTCTGGAGGTTACCTGTAAAATGAAGGAACCTCATTTTTCAGAAAGACAAATTGAGGCACTGAGAGGGGAACGGACCTTCCCAAAGACACAGAGTAAGTGAACAGTGAAGCTAGGAACAGTTCTGCAATGCTGGACTACTACTATAGCATGTAATTGTATGTTTAACTTTCTAGTTATGGATCGTGTGGCATAAGTGACAAGACATGGAGAGCTAGTCACAAAACATTTGGTGTGTTTCATCTGGATTCCTAGATACACATTCTTTTTTAAGCCCTTCCCTAACCATCTCCTTTCTAGGCTAACAGCATTGGCCCTTTGCCCACACAGATAGGAGCACAGTTTCAAAACCCTCCACCATCTAAGGAGGCCAGAGACAGTATTAACTAACTCCAGAGACCTCAGGGGAACATCAGCCTCTACAACAGTGGGGTGACCCACAATCCAGGTGTCCCTCCTCTGGACCCACTGCAGCTGCTCAGTCCATCACCCCCTCCCTCATTCTTAGTACTTTACCTCTGGGAAGGGAACCTGCTACATCTCCATGCACTTATCTCTCCCACACTCCTGTTGAACTGAATTCTACCCCCAGCACTCACACATACACTCCTCTCTTACCTGTCAACTACGTTTCCTTGTTGATCTGGGACTTGACGTAAGAGTCAGATCATTTTTGAAAAGGGTAAGAGGGTGACAGTGGAGAGAAGAAAACCTTACTTGACAACTGGGAAGCTTCCCCAGGACAAGCTCTGCCCTGAGGTGGACACAGCTTTCAGTTGAAGGAAAGGCCGTGTACCCAGAAAAGATTCACCTTTGAGGCTGCAGCCAGCCCTTTCCCAAGCAGCCTGCTCCAATTTTACAGATTTTAATCCATGTCTGTGTCTCCAGAAGCAAGCTTGAGGCCTACCTATAGTGACCTCTTGAAAGGAATGAAAGCGGGGAAGGAGGGGAAGCAATGGCTGCCCTGCATGTCTCTTTCTTCTGGGCCTTCTCTGGAGCCGTCAGTCAGCACAACCCAGGGCATAACTTGCAGTGCACATCTTTAGCAAGCAGATGTTCACTACACACATCCCAGGTTCCTCTGCAAAGAATGACCAAGTCTTGATTTTAGAATTGGGAGGAGGCTTCCACTACCCCTTCCTCCTGTCTATCCATTGGGAAAATGGGGGCTCAGATAGGTTAAGTGCCTTGCGCAAGGTCACACAGCAATTAGTGGCTGACAGAGACAAGAACAAGAATGAAATTTGGGTGAATATATGTTGAGAAGTCATTTTTCTAGGTTCTGATGGTAGCCTGGCCAAGCTATTCAGACATCATGCTTTGAACAGATACATTTTGATGTTCTGGGCTCATTTTATCTGTAAATTACCATGACCCTAGAATTAGAGAGTAGTGATTACTACTCTTTGGCAGAGACTCTGACACTTTGTTCTTCCCTTCTACTGTCCAGTCAAAGGCATCAGAGTGTCCCTCTTGCTGACTCTCACCTTAGGATAGAATTCACTGCTGGATGAGGAACCCAATGTGAATTTGAATGAAGCCTGGGGATTCTGGTTCACTCTTGTGAGTGGATACTCTAGCACTCAGCTTTAGAAGGTTAGAAGTTGGGGAGAGGCCTCTGAAAGTTACTCCTCTGGCTCCAGACTTCCAGGCCTGCCTTCCAGGCTCTTGAATGTAGGCTGCAGCCCTGTCAACCTCTTGCTCCTTCAGGGGCCCTTATCTCTCTGCCTCTGGGCCTTTGTTCCTTCGGGCCCCCTGCCTAGAATGCCCTCTCTCTCCCCTTTATACATCTCCATCATCCGTACCCAGTTCAAGTTCTTGTTCTTCCTGGGAGCTTCCCCAGACCACTCTATAAGCTGGTGTCTCTTTCGGTATCCTGCTGCACTAAGAGTTAGCCAAATGTATCTGAAAGATTTGGGGGAGGCCCCAAACCTTTCAGATACATTTGGTTAATTGAGGCCTTTGCATTAGTTTAAGATTTTTGTCCCTTCTTTGCTATTTCTCAAAAAAAAAAAAAAAAAAAAAAAAAAAGCACTTGAATAGTCTGAGTGTTTTCCCAAAGGTCTACCCTGACTAAATGAACAGGCAGCCATATTGTGACTTCAGGCTTCTCTTTTTCTCTCCCAGTCAAGACTGCAAGGGCAGCCCTGGGAGGCTCCAGTCTACTGTCCATCCCCCTCAGGAAATCAATCGGGGTTTCAGCCCAACTACCATGTAGAATCCCTGCACATTTGCCATGACAGAGAATGAACAGAACAGCTGTAAAAGTGAACAGAAAGCATTTGTTCAGGGAGGGAACCAATGGGCAGAGAAACTACCACCAAAAATTCAGTCGGTAGGTAACCCCATGTTCAGACCAGTGGTTCACTGTTTTCATTCCCTCTGGGTTGAAGCAATAATAATAATGTGATAGTTACCTGTAACTGTTGGACAGGCTCCTACAGTTCGCAAGGTGCTTTCGTACACACTTCACAAGTGACAAAGCTGAAACTCAGAGGTTAAATCAATTGTCCAAGATTATACAGCATGAAAGAAGCAGAAGTGGGACTGGAAGTCAGGCCATTAGATTCTGGCTGCTGACTGTGGTGACAAAAGAGCTTTCTGGCCTCTCTAAATTGGTCGTGTAGGCAAGGTTCATTAGCTAAGCTCTCAGCACTGCTACATCACCATCCTGAGTCGGTGGTAGTCGATGGTATTTTAATGGAAGCCAAATAACTCTTTCTCTCAGCGTTCTCAGGCAGTTGGAGTTTTGTGTTGTATGATAATTAAATACCATCATCTCTCATATCTGACGATCTTTAGGGCCCGATTAATGACTGTAGTGCCCGCTGGAGTCATCGTTAACTGCAAAGCAAGGAGACCCTTCAGGTGCCTGCTGGTGTTTTGTGGGGTTGGACAAGGGGCACCCTTTTCTTGGAGCCAGTGCGGTAGATCAAAAGGCTATTGACACACCCTAGTTCTGTGCCTGAGCCAAAGTTCTGGAAGTTGATGCCTTTTCTTATGCATGTGCTCTTATAAAAGAATGACAGTATACTCGGCTGGAATTTTGTAGCAGTCGGCCTCTGGGGCCAGGCTGGGCCTTGCTTGTACTTGTGGTCTGTCCCTGCCTGGGTGGGGCTCAGCGTGGCCACCAGGACTATTCCTCAAACATTCCCTTGCTCAGAGCCCATCACTGGGCCCACTCATCCTCCTAATAAAGGCTAAGTTCTCTTGTTTGGTATCTCTAGACAACCGAGGAGGTGGGCACACCCAGGCCTGTCTCCAGTGCGCCTACCTCCCCTCCAGTCACTGTCCCCTCACAGCTGTTACACTACTTACAGAAGTGCACCCAGGAAGAGGGGAAGGGCTCTCTCTCTCTATCACTTGCTCTGGCCCTCGCACATGCAACTTCCTCTGCCTAGAATATTGCCCTTCAGACACAGGTCACATGTCCCTTCTCACGCAGCCTTCCCTGACCTCAACAGTCAGCCTGGTAGCCACCTCTGGGCTCCTGGAGCTCCAGGGGTGCTGCTGTGTAAGATAACAAGGATTATAGTAGTTGACACTTGCATAGTGCCCTTTGTGTGACTGGCATTAACATAAGCACTTTAAGCACTTTACCTGTGTCAACATGCTTAATGTGTGTAAAATGAAGAGTGGTTAATTAACAGCGTGGACTCTGGGACCAGACTGCCTGAGTTCAAGTCCTGGTTCCGTTGTGAAGAGGTTTTCTAATTGTAGGTAAAATACTTATTAGCCTTCCTGTACCTTAGTTTCCTCACCTACAAAATGGAGAATAATATTAGCACCTTTTTAATAGAGATGTTAAAGGATTAAATAAGTAAAGCACATAGAACTAGTTCCATAGCAAGCATTCAAAAAATATTAACTAATATTTTTACATTATAATTACATTTTTGCTTTGGTATCTGTAGGAATGTGGTTTTTGTTTTTGTTTTTTATTAGACCGTGAGCAACTTAAAGTTGAGAACGATCATTTGTTTCAAATCTGGATTTCTGTGTATTCAATCTATAGTAGCCCTTCTCTCTCCTTTTCCTTTGATTATATTACTATTATGAGGGAGACCCCCCCAAAACTGGCATTTATTTATAAAACATTGTGTATTTATTCTCACATGTTTAAACTTCAGTCATCTTCAAAGTACTCTCTGTTTGACACAGTACAATTATCAAGACTTTTTTTCACTGCTCAAAACAGTTTTTGAACTCATTGATTTTGATGCCTTTTAGTGCTTCTGCTGTTCTTTGTTTCACCTTTTCCACATCAGCAAAATGTTTCCCTTCGAGGACTTCTTTCATCCAGGGGGTGGGAAAAAAAAAGGCACTTATAGCAAGATCAGGTGAATAGGAAGGATGGGGCACTAGAGATCATGCTGTTTTTGATCAAAAACTGCTGAACACTCAGCATGGTGTGGTCAGGTGCAGCCGTAAGTCACCCACCATGAAACAGGCAAACACGTTGAAAGAGTTCCAAAAAAATTCACTGAAGCTGAACACAGCCTCTCACAACACCACCAGTGGACACACTGATACAGATGGGTCCCTACAATACTCACCTCACAGGGGAAGCCTGGACTACAAGGGGCCCACCCTCCAGAGGATAAGTCTAGGTACTTTGGGTCACCCTCATAAATGTCATTTTATAGGTGAGGAATTTGAGATCCAGAGAAGTTAAGTGACTTTCCGGAAATCACATAGCTTGTCTGAGACAGACCCAAGGTGAACATCGGTCTGTGAGACCCTTGAGCTTCCTCTTACGCCTTCCTTTAACATCTCCCCAGACGCCGTTTGTCAAAGTTGGAACTCATCTTCATCTGAAAACTCATCAAGCCCCTGCGCACAGCAGAGAGCAATTTCAAATTGCTGATTTATAGAACCCCCTGATGGGCCCTCTCCTTGGGCTCACCTTGAACCCGGGACAGAGCCACACCGTGGTTTGCTCTGACAGGCCTCCTGACTGCAGAAAGGGCCCTCATCTTTGAAGACATGGAGACTCCCTCCCTACATTGCGTTCCGAGTGTCAGGCTGCAGCCACTCTCTTTGTGTCTGAGCTGCATGTTGATCTACAGACACCCCCTGAGATCAGAGCCCCTGGAAGCCAGTACGTTGTCCAGAGTGGATTCAACTGTAATAAAAGGATACCCTTTTTTTTTTTTTTTGCTGTTTCTCTCTCAAGGTGTTTTGCTGTGGAGCACCAGTTGTAAAGGCTGGATGGTGATCATCATGGTGACAATTTAGCACTTTATGACTTCTTCAGTCAACAGAGCTTTATCATAACCAGGGAATTAATAGTTATTACCACTTTTTAGAATTGCTGTATACAAAGTACCATTCCAAGTACCTTCCATACATTCTCATGTACTTCTCATAACAATCCTATAAGGTGGGCATTATCTTCATTTAGTGGTAAGAAACCAAAGTTCCAGAGAAGTTAAGTCATGTGACCAAGGTCATGAAGTTGACAAGTGTCAGACCCCAAACCTGAGCCCAGGATCGCCTGCACCCAGGTGCCCAGGTCTCCACGCCATCTCTTCCTGGACCTACTGCTCCGCCCTGAGGAAACCTTGCCATGGTCTTAGTTCACAGAAAGGCAGCCTGGAGGATTTGGTCTTTAAGGTTTTTGTGCATATAAAATGAAAAATACTTGAGCTATTCAAGTGAACCAACAATTGCAAATATATTCAACAACTAATAGGGGGCAGCAAGGAGAGGATCTTTCCCAGAAAACCAGGCTTGTAAAACTTAGATAAGGAAGTATCCTTTGCTAACAGAGGTGCGCAATATAACAGTAAAATGGCTCCTATTGGGGCTTGACTCAGATACACTTGGTGGCTATATCCAAGAGAAGAGGGTGTACATTGGAATTTACAGCACAGCTTTGCAATGGACCAACGCTTACCGCCAGGCAGCAGGAGAGAATCCATGGCCTGTACAGGCAAGAATTCCACCTGCGTCCTTTGCTCTTTTGTCCCCATATCTTGTAAATATGCACTGGGAATATAGAGATGAATGGCACACGGGCCCTTCCCCTAAAGGCACAGTAGCCCGCTGTGTACTTGGCAGTTGAGCAAAGGACATCACTTTTCATCATCCAGAAAGTGATGACATAGGAACGTGTACACCCTTTCACAGGTATACAGGCCAAGGACCAGGGAGGGGAAGAGAGGTATTGGAGGCCCCTCAGCTAGTGAGGAGAAACCAGAAGAGTTCCTATTTCAGGCCATCTCTGTTTCATTCACTGTTGTGTTCCCGGCACCCAGTTTACAGTACAGCTGAAGGAGGGAGCTGATTCTGAGTTTCCCTCAAAGATGGGAGTATACACTGGAGAGGAAGAAGGGGAGAAAAGAAGGCCACTCTGACCGCTCCCCTCCATCTTTCCTCCTCGCCATAAGAGCAGAAAGAAGACTCCATGTAAACCAGAGAAAACTCTTTCTCCCTGAGAAGGTCATGCCTCTTTTTGAGAGGGTTGAATGAGCTTCCAGTGCTGGGTTGAGTCCCAGAACCCAGAGCCTTTCCCTTGGGAATCTGGAATACATCAAGGTCCCCTTTCCAAGAATTCTCAGAATGGAAGAGGTGAGGGAAGGAAAACCAAGAACCCAGATGAAGCATCTGGAACTCAGGCTCCAGGCAAGTAAGTAAAGGCTGGAGAACCAGCATGGTCTGCTATCACTTTTTGCTAATATTCTCTATACTAGCTTTATTCTCTTGGACAGATGGCCCAGGCCATTCACATGAGCCACTCTCTCAGTAAACCTATATGGAGCATCTGCTCAGCTCTAGGACCTGTGATCACCAGCAGAGAAGGGAAGGGAAGGGAATTTTTACACCTACCAGAGTATGCAAACTCCAGGGCAGAAGGAAAATGGGAAGGGAACCAGGTTTTCTACTGTCAGCGTTCAATGGAGGAAGAAAGAACTTTAGGGAGGATAAATCAAGGAAGGCTTTCTGAAGAGGATGACAACTGAGCTGAGCTTCAAAAAATAGAGAAAATTTGAACCAGGATGTTTCTTGTCCTCAAAGGAAAATTTCCGTGTAGAAGGTTGGTTTTTAGATCTGTGACCAGTGGTCTTATAGTTAAAAGCTCATCACTTCAGGACTCTTGGAAGTGCTTCTAAATAGTTATCCACCCAGAGCCTGGCATTCCCACTTAGTCACAAAGCAGATGTCTGTAGGTTTGCAGGCAACCCTGTCCTAAACTGGACCTCAGATACTTGCTGTCCGCACGGAGAGTCTTTTCCTGCCTTCGGTCATGGACTAAGACAGTGGAGCAGATGGCTGTGTTTTATGCAAAGGCACCATGGTTTGGTAGGCAAACTTCAGGCTTTGGATTTATAACATCCATTCACTGGTTTTGTAAACCTCAGCTTCCTCATCTGTAAAGTGGGAATGATAACAGTAAGTGTATTGCCTCCTAGGGATTGTGAGCACTAAAAAAGATAAGGCTATGCAAAGTACACATGGTAGGTGCTCAAATACATGGCAGCAACTATGAATATCAATTAGATAAAATATCATGAGGAGGTTGACTCCTAGTGAGGTGCCAGGAGCAAGGACAAGGACATTTTTGTCTGCTGACCTCCTGATAACCACTGGACAGTAACGGTCCAGCCCCTCTCACTGCTTTGATGGTTGGACTGCAGCCAGCAGCCTGAAGGGCCAAGGGTAGAGGGGACACTCAGTCATCCCAGGAGGCCACTTCTGCTCCTGGCTTCTGTCCCAGGCTCCAAATGTCTCCATTAAAGTGCTGCCTGAGGACAGCTAGACAAAACAAATGACCCTGCATATTCCTGCCTTCTGCCTGGTCTTAGGCTGTCTGTTCTCTGAGTGGGACCCCCTGCTGGTTCTGCTGGCTACCAGGTTCTCCCCACTCCATCACGGGGCATCCTGCCAGCTCCCTTCTGGGCCAGGACCATAGCATGGCACATCTGCAGAGGTACCAAGCACATTCTGGGCCCCTCCTGGGTACCGTCCTCGTCGACATTAAGGTTGTAGCCACTGAGTTGCCTCAGCACATCTCTGTCCCCTGTGGAAAAGTGCGGCTGGAGTGCAGGGTACAGGGATGGAGCTGATAAGAGATGAGGCTGGAATGACAAGTGTGGATCAAATTCTGTAGGATTCAACAGACCCCCATCCACGTGGGCCTTTCTTTACCTGAAGGTAGCAGTTGGCAACATGGACATGGCTGCTCAGAGGGGCTTCTGGATTGTTTGCTTTTTCTGCCCCTACCCTCCCCACCACTCCCACCAGATTTGCTTTGTAACTCAGTAGATAGTATATTGGGTTACCTAAAAAGCAGGAGTGCTGTACCATCTTCCACTAAAAATAGCCATAATAGTGATAGTGCCTCACACTTAACTGAGCTTGATGGTTCCCAGAAAGTGGCCTGCTGGGCCAAGAAAGAGCAAAGCCTTTGGAATAGCACATGCACCAGGCTCAGAAATCTGGATCCTTCACTCACTGGCTCTCCTCTCCTCTGTGAAATAAGGGATTCTCATGGGGAACTAATAATGAAGAGGAAAACGTTGGACACTATGAACTCCAGGAAGATTTCCTTCCCATGGATTACCTCATTTGATATCACTGTAGTTCTGTGATTCCCTTCAGCTCGCCCCCATTTCACAGATGGAAAAACGGAAGCACAAAGAGGTTACATGACACAAGCTGCCTTAGTCTTGGGCCTGTTGAAAACACAGCAGTGGCCCTGATGATGACCTCTGAATCACCTTCAGGCTAGTCTCTCCTTTTCTTGAAAGTTTGCAGCCTAATAGCTTCATTGTCCTGTCCTGTAGAATCTAGGAGTCCAACACCTGTTCTTCTTCCATCTCCATCCCCTTCAGTTCAAACTGGCAGTGTTCCTCCTGCAACAGCTATTTAGGTTCATGGTTTAAACCCATATTGATCTCCTTACCAAATGGTCAATCAGCCACCTCTTTGGTGTTCTCTCCCATACATGCTTTCTCTGTCCACCCCCCCCCCGCCCCCCTATGGACAAACTGAGAATTTCCCAAATCTTTGTTATGGTTGCTTTTTGCATATTAATTCCTTCTTTAATTAATTTCTCTCTTCTTGTATTTTCCTATAGGCAGTCAGAAGGAACCAAGCCACTCCTTCAACACTTGGCTTACAAATCTCCTCAGCTAAATATCTGATTTCATTGCTCACAATTTCTACCTTTCACTAGAACGTAAACACAGTTCAGCCAAGTTTTTTGCCACTTTATTAACAAGAATCACTTTTTTCCCATTGTCTACTAAGATGACCCTCACTCTCTGTCTGAGATCTCAGTAGAATTGCCCTTAATATCCATATTTCTACCAACATTTTGTACATAAATATTTATGTATTCTTCAAGAAGACGGAAGCTTTCGCTATAGTTCTCTGTTTTTTTCCTCTGAGCTTTCACCAGAATTACCTTTAATAGTACCTTTCTGGCAATATAAGCCTTTTCTAGCATGCATCTCAAAACTCTTCTAGGCTTTACCCATTACCCAGTTCTAGTACTGCTTCTACATTTTTAGATATTTGTCATACTAACACCCTACCTCTCAGTACCAATTTCTGTCTTAGCATGGGCTGCATGACAGAGCACCTTCAACTGGGTGGTTTGAAGAACAAACATTTATTTCCCATAGTTCTGGAGGCTGGGAAGTCCCAGATCAGGGTGCTGGTAGACTTGGTGTCCGTGGACCCTCTTCCTAGTTTGCAGAAAGTCACCTTCTTGCTATATCCTCACATGGTGTGGAGCGAGAAATCCAACTCTCTGGCCTCTTCTTATAAGGACACTAATCTCATGAGGACCCCACCCTCATGTCCTTATCTAAATCTAATTACCTCCTCAAGACCCTACTGCTAATAACACCATGTTCAGGGTTGGGGCTTCAACATATGAATATTGGGGGACACAGACATGCAGTCCATTAGTCATGTGGTTAATAAGTGGCAGAATCTGGAATAAAATCCGTTTCCTCACTTTTTCACCCTAATAATATCCTAGCTCCCAAAGACTAGGCTTTCTTAGGGTCAGGGCAGTTAAGATTTACCTCCAGGACTTGCCTCATTTATGGCACTAGAAATATGACATGTCTTTTTAAATAACATCCACCTAGCCATGTGCCTATGGCACTTTATTTACGTGCTGTAAGTTATTCATCTATAAACTTGGTGGTAATATCTATTGCATAGTTGAAAGGAGTAAATAAAAACATCTTTATTCCCTCATCTGTAAAAGTAGGGTAAAAACAGTGCTGGGTTGTGAGGATAAGCTGAATTGAAACATGTAGACAACTTCTAATAGTGCCTGGCACATCAGAAGTGCTCAGTGAATGTTAATGGTGGTCTTTAATATACTTCAGGTGATTTTTCATTAAACTCGCTCCTTTTACTCAAAATTCACCTTCTCCCTGAATTTGTCACTGGCCACCTAGCCTGACATTTCACCATTGCCTCCACCTATACAGGTCCTTCTCCTGGCTCTGTGTGTTCTCAGATGTATCGTCATCTCAATAAACTGTATATTTTACCTTGTTTGTTTCGTTTACTGTACATAATTAGTGCATCTCAAATGTTCGCATCCATTAAAAGCAACCAGAGAATTTGTGAAATCGAATTACTGGGCCTCATCCAAAGGTTCATGATTCAGAAAGTCTAGGGTTAGGGCCCAAGAATTTTCATTTCTAACAATTTGCAGGTGGTGTTAAAGCTGCTGGTCCCAGGCAACACTTTGAAAACTACCACCCAAGTTCAAAGAAAAGTTCGAAATGTCAAAGAAACAGTGAAATTGATGACAACGAAGGCTGGTCTTTTCCTTAATCTTGTTTATTGTTTCTCTCCTGCAAGAATTTTAGGTCAGTGCTAGGTCTGTTTTGTTCCTTAATGTATCCCTGGGACCTCGAATAGTAGGTGCTCAATAAATACCTGTTGAATAAACATTTGTTGACTGCATTACTAATATGTATGGTTCACCAGAGCTTGCTCACCAAATAGCAGTTCCCGTGGGGTCCCATTCACACCTCCAGCCACGCACTGTCCGATGACCGCCTGTTTGTGCCCTAGATCATCCAGGCGGCCTACAGAACCACTCAAGGCTCCGGACACCACCACCTCCGCTCTCGCACGCGCACACCCCCAACCAACACCACGCGGCCTCCATTAACTCACTGAACCGGGGCAACTTCACTCCAAGGAGCAACCCCAGCCCGGCGCCTACGGACCACTCGCTGTCCGGAGAGCCCCCTGCTGGCAGCGCGCAGGAGGCGGCGCACACCCAGGACAACTGGCTGCTCAACAGCAACATCCCCCTGGAGACCAGGTACAGGGCCGGTGGGCTGGGGCTGAGCTGCAAGGATAACCAGGGGCGGACACCTGAGACCTCAGGGTCTCAGGAAGCTGGGGTCAGGTACACAGCTTAGGGATGCAGCTCCGGCTGCCTCAGAGAAGGCCATGGGATGGAGGTAGGGCAGAAAGAACATGGACTTGAGAATCAAACAGCCCCCACACGAGCTGGGCTAGCCTGCCACTTTCTAAAGGTACGACCTCGGTCAAGTTGCTAAACCCCTTCATGCCTTGCCTTCCTTGTCTACACAACACGGGTGCTGCCCGCTGGAGGGGCAGTTGTGAAAGTAGGTGGAGCTGCTGCGTGCGCGGCTGTGTGGCAGAGATCAGGTCACAGTCCGCGATTTGGGTCCACACCACCTCCGTTCCCTTCTATATTTGGTCACCTGTGCCTGGTGTGGGGCCTGCCTGGCCTGCGATGGGTGCTCAGTGAATGCCCTTTCCCCTCCTCTGCCCCCCTCCCCTGAGTCTCTGCTTCTGCTGACCGATCCCCTTTATACTTGGAGCCCTGATAATCCCTAACATGGATGCATCTGCTTTTAGATACAGGAGCTTTCATACCTGTGATAAGATGTAACCCTCCCAATTTTATAAAGGGGATATTATTACTGTGGTTCCCTGGGGGAGTCAGAGAGGGTCAGAGGCTGCTGACTTGCAGCTAAGGTTGCCTGACTCACTGTGCACACAGTACTATTTCCCTATAACACAGCCAGCTTCCCCGGGCCTGACCTCGCCCCCTCGCCCTCTTCCAACCTTGCAGAATGCTTCCTGCCGTTTGGAACTTCAGTCAGTTTCTGTTTTGTAGCTACCCTCCTTCCCTCTGAGTAGCCACTATTTTTCCAAAATTGGATTCTTTTATGATTATGAAAACAATAAAAAGTCACTGGGGAAAATGCAGATATGAGCATATCTATGCTCATACACCTACCCCTCTGAGATAATAAGCACTGTTGACTTGGGGGACCTAACCTTTCCCTGCCTTCTCTAAATGGGAGATGAAGTGACCCAAGCCGGCACAATTGGAAATTCTCAATCATCCACCCTATTTCTTAAAATAGTGGGAAACATAGATTTTTATCTCATATTCCTGATACTTTTCTGCAGAGAGGACAAAATCATACCACATTGAAGGGAGGGAAATGAATCTATATATGGAAAGTGTATGCACCTGACTCTGCCTGGCACATGACTGTGATGTTTACACATTGAGCCTATGGAGTCCAGTGAGAGAAAAATCAGCATCTTTTTGTGCCACTTTACTGCTGTAGAATCATTTCCCCAAAGGCAAATTTCTCGGACAGCCCAACCTGCCACACACCTCCAGTCTCCTAATTAATATTGTTTTTGTTGACATCCTTTAAAATCATGTGTGACTTTTCCCATGTGCCTCCTTTGCTCTCATCAGTGACTGAGTTGGATAATTATATGTCATCCCACCCAAAGCTTAATCAGATCTCCATTATTTCCATTATCAAATGGGTGCACAAGGCTGAAAAAAGCCAGCAAATAATCGACGGTTCTGATTATCTACATGGAACGTGGTAGCCACTCCCTTTGCTTGGATGTTCATTTTTTCACTTAGAATCAAAGTAGGTGGTTCTCCAGGTTTTTCAAGGGAACAGAAGATAGAACACAAGTAGCAGGGACATTTTCCTGATAGTTAGTTTGAGACACAAAGGTAGGCCCAACTTACCTCCCTTGCCTCATCTGCTAGCCCTCATCTGCCTTTCTGACCCTTTGTCCTCTTACATCCATTGCTGAAACCACATGGAACTTTGATTTCTTTTTCCCATATATTTTATTACTCAAGTAATAAATGTTCTGTACTGACAGTGACTAGAGGGGAGAGGGAGAAAGGGGGAAAGAAGGGGAAGGGTCCAATCAAGGAACTAGTATAAATGACCTATGGACATAGACAATCGGTTGGGGATTGACTATGGGAGGGGGAGAGGTGGGAGGTGAGGAGGGCCAGCGAGAGCAATGGGGGAAAATGGGGCATCTGTAATAAAACAACAGTAAAAGATAAAAGCATACAAGGTGAAAAATATTAAAATAAAAATAGATTAAAAATAAATGTTCTGTAGAAGAGTTAAGAAATGAAAATAAGCAAGAAAAAGAAAATCCCTGATATCTACCACAAAATGATAACCATTGTTAACACATTGTTGACCCATCATGAAAAAACTCATGTTTTTAAAGCCCAAACATTTTTGACTGATAATATGTTTACTCATATTTTGCACTGGCATTAGCTTTTGCCATAAAATTGCCAGTCAACAGTGTGTTAACATGCTATCATATACTCATGTACACCATTTTTTATATATATATATATATATATATATATATATATATATATCCTAAGCATAACATAATTATTATCTATTTAATTTTCAATATATGATGTGTATGTAAGTGCATATATACAGGGTATGCACAATAAAGTGGCAGAATTTTAGTAAAATAGACAACATACCACAAGTGTTATATTTTGAAATAAATTTATTCTTATATGTAAATGCATAAATATAGTCATTATTTTTTTAATTATTAAAAAATGTCTCCATTTGCTGCAATAATGGACTTGATTTGACTTTGGAATCTTGAGCATGCTTTAATTAACTTTTCTTTATCCATGAACATCATCATGTTTTCAATCTTAGCTTTAACAGCCTCTTTATTGGAATGAGGTTGTTTATTAACTTCTCTCTCACAAATGCTCCATACATAATAGTCTAAAGGATTTGCACCTGGTGAACTAGGTGGTCAGATTTCCTTTGACCAGAATTCAGGAATATTGACACTGAGACATTCTTGCACCTTTTTGGCGTTATATGCTGGTGCACCATCTTGTTGGAAGAGAAAATGACGTCCATTTGCGACTTGCTTCATCCACGGTACAACTACTTCTCTCAAAACATCAAGGTAAACATCAGCAGTCACCTTCAAGCCTTGTGGGGAAAAAATGCAGGGTCACGATATCTCCTTCATTGCTGACAACACCTAACACCATCACTATAGCAGGAAATTTCATTTTCATGACAATTGGGACTTCATTAAGATCCTCACAGAGCCACCTGTTACTTCTTCTGTTGACTATTTGGTCCTGTCTGAAAATTCTTTGCATTGGAGGAAAAAAATCAGAGGGTTCTTTTCTTTGGGAGTGTTCAATGTTGTTAGCAGTTTCCTTGCTTTTTCTTTTTCTTTTATTTTTTGAAAGATTTTATTTATTATTTTTAGAGAGAAGGGTGGGGAGGGAGGAAGAAAAGGAGAGAAGCATCAATATATGGTTGCCTTTCACCTGCCTTCAGCTATGGACCTGGCTGGAGACCTGGCCTGCAACCTGGTTATGTGCCCTAACTGGGGAATCAAACCAGCAACCTTTGGGTTCACAGGCCAGCGCCTCATTCACTGTGCCACCAGCCAGGGCCATCCTTGCATTTTCAAAGCACCTTTCCTTTGTCTGCTATGTCCTAAACTGGCCTCTTCTAAGAACATACCATCTGTATCTGATATGTTCAGCTATAATCTTGTGAACCATTGCATCAAAATATCTTCAGTCCTCTTGCTATGGAGCACATTGACTTTCCTGGATCTTCATTGATGATCTAGATCTTCACTGATGATCTCCTGGATTCTGTGTACAATATCTAGACTTGTGCGATCCTTGCGTACCTTATGCATTTTCCTTGTTGGTGTGGCAACATCAGGATCAGCATCATACACCTTCTTCACGTTGTCAACTGTACATAAAGGAATGTTATTGAAGTCCTCAATTTCCTTAGCAGTTTGCCCTGCATGCAGTCCAGAAATTATGGTTGCTCTAACATCGTATTCCTTCAATATGAAGATTGCTCTCAGAATATAATACTTTACATCTGAAACAATGATGTTAAATCATAACCTTAGAAACATAGTTTTTCAAAATTAATAAGCATGTGTAATAGGGAGATGCAACGTATTACCAATTTATCACATCCACCCTGTATATATTATATATACATTATAATGTATTTATCAATTGTCCCCAATTCCTCCTTCATGCCCTGGTGCCTTTGCACCTGCTCTTGGACAACACTGTACTAGAATCACCCACTGCTTCACTTTTTGGCCTAGTAAATTCCAACTTATCCTTGAAATCCAGATGAAATCTTTGCGATAGACTTCCTCTGTGACCTGAGTTCTGTGCCTCTAAAGATGACCTAAAATTGGGAGGGGCACCTAATATAATGGAGATAACATAATCAGAATTTTGGATCTTAATCCTGGCCTTCATTGGTTTATGGCACAAAACCAACAGGGTGCAGTTAAAGAGGGATCAATGTCAAGTCTGATAGACAGAATCACAAGTCATTTTGACCAACTTGGTGAGGTTGGAAGAGTATGGGCTTAGAGTCAGGCCTTCTTGATTCCTGCCTTGGCTTTGACACTTAACTAGCCAGGAAAGTTCCTTAACATCCCTGAAGCATGATTTCCCCACCTGTAAATTGGAATAAGAATGCATTCTTCTGAAGTTTGGAGGAAATAAATATCATATGAGAAGGATACAGCACAGTGTCTGACATTAACTTCCTATTATGAAAAACAATTTCCCTTTTTTTCCCATATGTGTCTGCTTCCCATATCAACACTGTGAAGAAAAAAGTTACTCAGAAAATATTTAATGAGCCCCAACTCACCAGAGGAGTTGGGAGGAAATAGTAGGTTTTACCTTTTCTCTACTTTGGAGAAGTTGTGTTGGCCCTGATGTTCTGAGGACACAAGTGGGGGATCATTTATTGTAGCAAGTTGTTCAAAGCTCAGATTTTTGGGTCAGACACATCCTATGCTCAAATCCCTACCCTAGCGCTCACTAGCTGACAACCTAGACCTTAAATTTTCCCTTAAAAATGGAAGAAAATGCCCTGGTTGGTGGCTTAGTGGATAGGCGCTGGCCTGCGAACCCCAAGGTAACTGGTTTGATTCCCAGCCAGGGCAACATAACCAGGTTGCAGGCCAGGTCTCCAGCCAGGTCCATAGCTGGAGGCAGGTAAAAGGCAACCATACATTGATGCTTCTCTTTCTTTCTTCCTCCCTCCCCACCCTTCTCTCTAAAAATAATAAATAAAATCTTTTTTTTATGGGAGAAAGTATTAGTAACTATCTATTCTGATTGCTATTCTGATTATCTATTGCTATTTTGAAGAACTACTGCAAAACTTAGTGGCTTAAAAAGCCATTGGTTGATTATACTTCTCACTGTGAGTCAGGATTTCAGGACACACTCATCTGGGCTAGTTCTCTGTGGCACGTGGTCTCTACTGAGGTCAGTCAGTGGTATTTAGCAGTCGGGGGGCTAGTCTGAAGGTGGCTTCATCACTTACCTGACACAGCACCCTGGGGGATACAGCTGGAAAGCTGGACTCAGTGGGACTCCTCTCCCCCTAATGTGGTCTCAGGGCCTCTCTGCAGTCTTCCTAGCAGCACATGGTACTTCATACTCAGTGGCCCAGGGCTCCATGGCACTGAGAGGTGTGGCTTGCCTGAAACTGACTTCTGCCATATTCTGTGGGCCAGAGCAGTCAGGCCAACCAGCTTCAAGTGCAGGGACAGTAGACCTCATTTCTCAAAGGAAGAAGTGCCCAGGACTTTTTAGGCACATTTAATCTAATCTGCCATCATTCTCATCAAGCTGTTGTAGCAAATACATAAGGTAATGTGTCTGAAAATGTTTTAGCACACAGTAAGTGTTCAACTATTTATTATGTAGTGCTTTATTATTCAGTAAGTATTCACTGAATGCCTACTGTGTACCTGACAGGTGAGACACTTTAGAGAACAGACTCTTGTATAAGGATAAGTGCTATGATAGAGGTAAACACAGAGAATGTGTATTTTAATTGCCTTGGGTCCCCAGCACACAATACATGGCTTGCATCCTGATGGGTACTTGATAAATATTAATACACAGGTGGGAAAAAAAATGAATGATGGAACAAAGAAATGAATCAATGTACTCACCTGAGGCTTGAGTGGAACAAAGGGGAGACTTCCCAGTGGACCTGGTGTTGTGCACCTGAGAACTGAAGAGCGAGCAGGAGTCCCCATGGGGAGTAGGGGTGGTAGGAAGGGCCTGCCTCACGGAAGTTGGGCTGCCCAGGAGAGCAGGCCTATTTGCAATGGTCGTCCTAAACAGCTTAGCCAAGACCCAGCAGAACACGGGGCCTCCTACTGCCAGAGAAATAGTCACAGGCCTTTTCCTAATTGTCAAATTGAGTCTGTGTTGAGAGACTAAAATAAATAGTTGAGAAAATACCATAACAGCTGGTAGGATGACCAGAAGGGATTTAGATTTCATGCTGGCAGAAGAAGAAAGCCTAGCAGAAGGACAAAGGAAAGGACTTGGTTAACCCCTTTTCTGGCTCCCGCTGTGACTATGGCACTCCCCAGGGGTAACCGAGTCCCCAGGGGAGAAGGCTAGGCCCCAGTGCTCCCTGAAGCTGCAGTCAGATGTTTCTTTAAGCCCTGCAGGTGCATCTGTAGTCCATTCTGGTGAAAGCCATGTGTTCAGGGTCCCCTAAACCTTGACCCACTTCCTTCACACTCTGCAGCAACAGACACTTAATTGATTTCCCAGGGACTATCTGATTAATAATCCATCAGGCTCCTGTCGGATGGAGGGCAAGCCAGAGCAGAAGGCTGCCAGACCTGGGCTCCAGCGCATCCACTCTCAGGCCGGTTTGGGAGCCTGGGGCCCATTTTCAGGTCATACTCGGTCGGAGGACAGCCCTACTGCCCACTCTCAGGGATGGGAGGACATTCTTGTAATCTCCAACCCAGCCCTGGTATGGTTTCCAGAATGGCACCAAAGAACTTCTGGGGGATGGTGCCAATCCCTGAGCATTGCAAAGAGTTGGGATAGACAGTCATCCCTGCCATTTGGTGATTCAGTCACAGACATACATAAGACACATAAACCATATAAGAAGCTCATAGCCCAGTGAAGGAGTCAGACCCACAAGTGAATGAATGAAGACGACACTCCGGATGATGCTCTGACTCGGGGAGTGTTTGATGCTAAAAGAAGGTTGTGGCTCCTTCCACTTAGACATAGAGTAACAAACATCACCAACACTCAGAGTCCTCCTGGGCACTCGAATGGGCTTCCAAACCAGGAAGCTTACTAGAGACTCAGTGCCCACAAGCACTGTCTGCCTGGCAAGTACCCAGGCTCCCAGAAGGAAAGCAGGTGTTCAGCACAGCATAAACCATATATTTTGTACAAATACTTTTAGGCACAGTGAGTCAGCCACTCTCACCAGTTCATGGCAGACACCTCCCTGCAAACTAAGTTTCTAGACACCAGCCAACAGCCAACCTTATAAGCAGGCCTTTGAAAGGATAGCAGTCAGGGCCCCTACCTTAATTCTTTTCTGCACAGGTAAGCAGTCTTATTATCATCCCTGACAGGGCCAGGATCCATGACCAGGTCAAGTGGTTCCAGAGTCCATGCATCTAACCATTACCTGTGCCGCCTGACCAGGAGAGTTAACTCCCTGGGCAGCATTCAGAGGAATTACAGGGGGAGAAAGGGGTTCTGAGCTGAGGGAGTTGTACAAAGGCCTGGAGCCAAGGGAGGGCTTAGTTTTTGAGAGATGACCAAGAGTTGGGTGAGGTGGGAGCACAGGAGGCCTCACAGAGATAAGAGCAAGTGGGGGTCAGTAATGAAGGGCCTGGAGTTACATGAAAAAGGTCACACTTTTCCTGTGGACCTGAAGGTGGTAGATGCCAGAGATGAGTAGTTATCAACCTGTTTTTAAATAGGAAAGTAATGTTAAAGGATTAACCTTTTGAAAGGATCACTGTGGCCTGAAAGATTGGCTTCATTTTTTTTGTTTCTTCGTTCACTCATTTGTTCACATGGTCGTGGCTGCATCTCTTGACACCCTGCACACCTTGGGGTCTCAGCTGCAGAATGTAGGGACAGCAGGCTTATTGTGAGAAGATGTGCTATTGAACAGGGCAGTGATGGAGAATTGGCTACTGCAACTTCCTAGCCCCTTCCTTCTCAAAAAGCAGTTTGTCCTGCCCTTTGGAGTGGAGCTCAGCCTGCCCTGGTTAAGGGAAATGCAGCTAGAAAGCCCCTTCAGGCAATTCAGAGACTACTCTAAGGTGTCCCTTCAGGCTTGAAGGGGAGCCTGTCGCCTCCCCACTCTAATGAAGCTTTAAGAGCAGCTCAGCCATTGACTGCAGACCCTCCAAGTGCTCTTTCCTGAGAGACAGCTTGGGGCTGTCAGGTCAGGGAGATCTGAGTTTGAGTCCCATCTCCACCTTCTGGATCCTATAGGATCTTGGGCAGTCACCTAACCAATCTGGGCCTCAGTCTACATATCTGCATAATGGGATAACAGCATCATTCATTGGAGGGCCCATTGAATTTAGTGTCCATATCCAACTTCCAGCAGCTAGGAGCAGGACACGTATCTCTCTGGGCCTCCATTTCCTCATCAATCCAATGATACCTAATAATCTGACCCAGAACCAGGTTTTAAAGGTATGGGGTAAGGTTGTTTCTGGACATAGCATTCAGAACAGGCAATATTTTCAGCAAGTGTTCACATTCTCCTAAATTGGTGCAAGTGTAAAGCTATTCCCCGAAACCATATACCCAGGCATTCTGGATACCTTGTTCTGTTGCACTGCCTCTGGTCCTAATAGACCTGCACCTCTGAAATAATTGTGCTCTTCTTGAAATAACTGTTTCTTTTTAAATTATAAACATAAAACTAAAAATCACTCTTGTTCCGGACATTATAAAATCCCCACTGTTGACATGTTTATCTTTATCCCCTTTGCCTTTTTTTCCCCTAAGAATGTATTTGTTTCTGACGGTTTTTAAGGTATAGATTTGTCGTGCTGAGCACTTCGTTCTCTTATAGTGGTGCAGGCCAGCCTCCAGATGTTCACAGGGACAAGCCTGGCCGGCAGCCTCAGGCCCCAGGGAGGCAGCAGGAGCTCAGCCCAGGGCCCACTGGCAGTAGCGGGAAGGGCCTGCTGCAATTGGCATAGGGACTACAGGAAGACTAAACGTTCCCTCCTGAAGTGCAGGGAATGTAGGAAATTATAATACAACCTACCCTGTGCGAATCTAGATTAAATACCGACTGCATGCCTGTAATATGCCAGGCGCGCTTCCCTTTTTATAACCCATCATGCACAGTTTTCAGCAAATATTTACTGAGTTTTCCTGCCATGTTCCGGGCGCTGGGCACATGGGCAGAGAACAAAACAGGTAAGATTTCTGTCCTCATGGAACTTAAGTTGCAATAAGAAAAAGAACTCACAGTCAGCATGTACAGATGTTGTGTGTGGTCCTGGGGGCACAATGAAAACTGAGCAGGAAGCCAGAGTGGAAGGGTGGGAGTGGTCCTAGTTAGGGTGAGGAGTAAAAGAATGATCTCACCTTTTAGCAGGTGATTGGGGGAAAGCTACTCAGGCAAAACACAGCAAAGACTAGGCCTGCTGGAGTGACAGCAAGGAGGCTGGGATGTGTGTAGCACAGGAAATGAAGTTGTAGGGGTCAGATATTGTGGGTCTGGGTAAGAACCGTGGTCTTATCCTTGTGGAGCCATTGGAGAGTTGAAAGCAGAGATGTGGTAGGATCCAAATGACACGTAAGCTTTTATGAGGAGAGTGATTTTACCAGGTTATTAATGCTTTTTAAGATCTGAAATCACCTCACCAGCCTGAGGGACCATGAGTGATGGAGCTGAGACCTGTCTGACCCCAGGGTCTATATGCCTCTCAATGTGCCATGAGGCAGAAATAGGGCCACTCTGAGGGACTTCCACACTCCTAAGTCTCCCCCAGTCCCTGTGGGAAGCTCCGGGGCCCCTGAACTCCACTAGAGCAGCCTGCCAGACAGGCTTCAGGACTCTGGAAGGGGAGGTCCCTGCCACCATGGCAGTACTAGTGGCCCAGCTGCAAAGCAATGTTTCCTTGTGCTCTCATTATCCCTGGGAACGTATGCAGTGGCACTTTGAAATAGGACTTACAGCTCCTCCTCATTGTGGGCTGTGAGGCTGGCAGGTGGGGGGCTGGGGTGGAAAGGTTTGGGCAAAGCCACAGCTGGGCAGTGACACAGGATTGCGAGCAGAGAGGCCCAGGCTCTGGGGTCAGACAAACCAAGGTTTGATTGTGGACCTGCTGCTTACTTAGTCTGTGACAGGACCTTAAGGAAACTTACTTCTTTGAGCCTTGCTTGGCCAGCATGCAAAATAAAAACTATGGTACTGACTCAGCAGGGTTGTTGTGAGGAATAAGATTTAAATTAGATCGTAGCTGTAGAGCTTCAGAACCGTGATTGGTACATGAGAGATGTAGGAGAGATAGCAGTTCCTGTACTCAGCATTAGTGTGTCTACGGCCTTTGTTTAAATTCTTCCAGAATTATTCAGCATGGGCCTCTAGGAACTTCACAAGTTTAGTGTTCCCCATCTTATAGATGAAGTACATCATTAGAAGAGATTCAGGTTTTTATAGAAAGTCACCCAGCAAGAAAGTGGCAGAAAAGGGACTTGATTTTGAGATTTGCGACTCTGAAGACCTGGTCAAAGTCAGAAGAAAGGCCCCTGGCAGGGCTGTGCCCAGAGGTCAGCTTTCTGCAGTCAGTCCTTCCCTTGCATGCAAGCAGCGAGCTGATGCCACCCCTGGCTTGTTCGAAAGGGTTCACTCGGGGGTTTTCGAGTGAGAGGGCAGCAGTCCTGTAAATGTCAGAGAACACCGTCCAGGGCACTCAAGTGTGAATGACGTCAATTAGCAGGTGTAGTTGCGACCAAAAGGAGCCAGCATGCCTCTCTTCACTCTGGGTTTGAAATAGGTCAAGTCCCAGAATATTGCGCTGCCCTCAGTGTACTTGGAGGAACAAAGGAGCCCCCTCCATTTCCAGTGGGGTGCCATTTTCACCACTCAGGTATCACCTAGGTTCCCGCACTAGGACCACGACACTCCAAATATTGTCAGCTTCAACTCGGGAGCTTGCACACAATGCAGGTTCTCAGGCCCTACCCCCATGACTCCAAAACTCTTGGGGGCGGGCCTCGGTCAGCATAGCGCTCCAGGTGGTTTCGACGTTCACTCAACTTGGAGAACATGACTTTAGGAAAAATGGCCCAAAATGCTTATCTTTTTGGACTGGCAAAATGAGTGTCCGTAGCTATTGTTCATGCAGAGGTAGGCAGTAGCAAGTAAAGGAGAAAGCACAGGCTTTGGATCCAGGTACACCGGAGCTCAAATTCCTGCCTCCAACATCGCTAGCTGGTAAGCTGGGCCAGTCCTGTTGTTACCTCTCCACCTCTGCCTCCTCACCTGTAGGATGGGGATAATGCTGTCTCCTTTGCATAACCTGTTGAGAAGATTTGAGATAAATGGGTGTCACATGCCTAGCTCAGTGCCTGAGACATAATCAGTCTCCGTCAGTGAAAGTTATGATTTGATGCACACATCAGCCAGACGTTCTGGTTTGTGGGAGGGTCCCCCTGCCGATGCTCTGTGCCAGGCTGACACCTTGCACATGTGGCCTGTGCACAGACCCCTCGCCTGGAAACTGCCCCGCTGGCCTCATGCACAGCTGCATCAGACAGCCACTTTGTGTGTTTCTCTACTGCCCCCCTTCATCGATGCATGACTCATTGCTTCATTCATGTCTCCATGTGCGTAGAAACCTAGGCAAGCAGCCATTCCTAGGGACATTGCAGGACAACCTCATTGAGATGGACATTCTCAGCGCCTCCCGCCATGATGGGGCTTACAGTGACGGGTAGGTGACATCCCCATGCTCTTCCTCTCCTTGTGCTCTTCCTCTCCCTGTGCTCTCCTCGCGGCTCCTGCCCTTGCATGCGGACCCCAAGACCTTCCCCTTGGATCTCCTGGGGGAGGTGATGATGCCGTGTTGCATGCCCATTCCCAAGTCCATATCCGAATTGCATGAGTTTATCCTTGGAATACCCTCCCCCTTCCCCAAGCATATTAACAGCAGTCTTGTTAATATGCAGCTTCCAGCATCTCATTGGCTGCCTTTGCCATTTTGAAAGCCATCTCATGTAGCAATCTTTATGCAGCCCAGGCCCTGTATTATATGTGTTCTGGTCCTGAGTGTGAATTCTGTGGCCTGAGGCAGGGTGTGAGATTTTCCCTGAGATTAACTGTCGACCCTGAGACTTGGGAGGATGCAGTGCAACCAGTGCACCCCATTTCCCAGGCTCTGTACAAGTCCTCCCATGGCCATGGTTAAAGCCAAGCTGGGAAGGGTCCCTGATACCTAGTTTGACCACAACCATGTGCTTTGACCATGCCACGCAGCCGTCCGAACTGCAGCTAGGATGCAGAATGCAGTTGCCTGTCTGTCCTCCCACAAAGCTTTTACCAGGGGTTTGGGGGGCAGTAGCCTGGCTTCTGAGCGGAGTGCTTTGAAGGCATTTCTTACCATTGCTACCCCACTAGGGGACTCTTGACCATGGCAGAACTTAGTGGCAGTTTCTTGGCTCTCACACTTCCAAAGCCTTCTTTAAAAAAAAATAATAATAATAATGGTATTCCATTCCTTCACCAAGATGCACTGGCAAAGTAGGTACTGGAGGGAGAAGAAAAATTTTAGGTTTTGTGATCTCCATGGGACCAGACAGGATTGTAGACACTTTCCAAGTTACTGCAGTCATTTTGGAGAGCAGCTGGTTTATTCCTCCAGCAACAGCATTTCTAGCCCCGTCCCTTCCCAGGAAAAAGATCTCAACACTCAGCCTTCTGTCAAGTTGGTAACACCTTCTGCCTTGACTTGGGCGGTTTCCCCTTGGGTAGGCTGTCCCATCCATGTGTCATGGAAACGCGTCTTCATGTGCCCTGTTTTGTGGTCTGGTACGTGATTCTCCTTTCTTCCTGTCCCTGCGTCTTCTCGGTGAGATTCTCTCTCTCTCCAGGCTCCTCTGCATGCTTCTACTGCTGCCTCTGTCCTCCAGGTTACCTGGGACCCTGCTGAACCAGCCGACCCTGACACCCTCTGGCTTCTCTCCGTCCACAGGCACTTCCTCTTCAAGCCAGGAGGCACCTCCCCACTCTTCTGCACCACATCCCCAGGGTACCCTCTGACTTCCAGCACAGTGTACTCACCTCCACCCCGGCCCCTGCCTCGTAGCACCTTCGCTCGGCCAGCCTTCAACCTCAAGAAGCCCTCCAAGTACTGTAACTGGAAATGCGCAGCCCTGAGCGCCATCATCATCTCAGCCACGCTAGTTATCCTGCTGGCGTATTTTGTGGGTAAGCACTTCCCTCCCCCCAGCTTCCCTGGACTCCCCCTTGGCCCACAGGGCAGTGGCCAGGACACCTGTGGGCACTGAAGTCCCCTTGCTAGTGTGGCGGTCAAAGCACACAGGGAGAGCCATGCAGCTCTGGAGTTCTGGGCCCACCTGTACCCCAAAACTGTTAGGGTCTGCTCCATGGGGCCCTCTTCTCTTCTCTGAACATATCCCAGAAAGTGAGCTTAGCACCTTCTCTTTCATGTGTTGGATGCCTAGAGTTAGGCATAAGTAGTCACTGAGACCGGCATTGGAAGTGGCAATTTGTGTGACATGAGTATCATAAATTGGAGAGGCTTGACAGCAGGCAGGCTTCTCTCATTGATGCTGTGTCACTACAGAGAGGAGCAGGAAGGTGGGGTGCCCTGGGGTTGCTGGAAAACTGCCCAAGTTTGAACTGTGTGACCTCAAGCCAAGAAAGCGAAGGTGAGGGTCTGGCAGAGTGGTCCGAGGGTACTGTGGGAGCCAGGGTCCAGAATTAAGCCAGGGTTAGGAACCCAGATAAGAGAGATCCCAGAAGCAGGCAGAACCCGCTGAGGGGTGCACAGAGACCCCGAACACCACTGACTGCTCCACCTGGCCCCAGAGCATCTCCGTGATGTAAGACACCCCTCCTGGCCCATCACCTTGCTGCCACAGGATGCCTCCCACTGTGTCCTAGGGTTTCCTGCTCTCTTTGGTTTTCTCCTGGGGAAGAGAGTTATCTGAGGAGATCTGCAGGCCTGTGTGGAGCCTGCTGCTCTAACTATGTAAATCAGCCTGTTAATAAAGGTATCCAACAGGGTTGGCTTCACCCCCTGTCCTTTCCAACCTTCCAATTGGAGAATTCCAAGATGTAAGGTAGGTTAGGCCAGCATGAAAAGGCCTTAAACCCATGCTAAAAATTCTGAGCTAATTTTGTCAACAAAGGGGATTTGTTCAGTAGAAGCCCGGTAAGCAGAATTGGACTAACTGGCCAGAGGAAGTCAGAGTGCCACCCATTGTGAAAATGCACTCTGTAGTGAAGGCATTTTGAATGAATGAAGGGCTGTCTGGAGAGCTAGTAAGAGCTGTCCCTGGGACTAATTCAGAGAACACACCCCCGCCCTGTGCATGGTGCACAGAAAGGAAGCAAGCATAGATGGGGGTTTGAGCTGTAAAGTCACTTCCTTCTCAAGATTCTTGAATTTCATAACAAATAATCAGGAAGATGATAGTCCTATAAACAAGGCAGTCTCCTCGAATAGCTTGAGCTACAAAAGGATTCCTTTTTATGCCAGGTCTCTGTTCCCCTCGGGGAGATTGGCTTAGAGAATTTCATGGCTCCAGGGCCAGCTTGGCGCACAAGTTTCTTCTCTTCTGTAAGATGGATCTGTTACTGCTGCCTAGAAAGCTGTGTTGAGAAGGATCCTGAGGCTATATTCAGATGCAGTGGAAAAGTCTCTGTGATTGATGAATAGTATCTGTCATGGTCACAGGAGTGGGGAATATTGATGACATTCTAGGCATATGCCATCCTGCTACGGGTCATTGGGTAAAAGGAGCAACCAGATTGGGAGAGGTCAGCACCCAACCTAACTCTGTAAGTGGTGGACATGATTGATAGACTTATCGATAGGTGACAGGTGAGGGTGGTGGGGTCTTAGCGCTAAGACCCCACCACCCAGCATGAAAGTTGCTTCCTGGCACCACCAAAATGCTGCATCCCTGCAAACCACTAGCACAACTCTTACTTGTGACTGACATTTTCTGTTTCCTCAGTGAGTTGATTGTTAAATAAGTAATGTCGCTATTCATCAAGAGTCAAGCAGTTTGCTATGTGTAGACTTGTTTTACATTGAAGTCTTAGGTCTATACTGCGTAGCCTAGTTCAGGGAGAAGGAATACATCATCATATGATTGCATAAGCGCTCTTCTGTTTCCATCCCATGGTCTTCCTTTCCCCTTTAATGAACATCTGTAGCCAGTCATCAGCTAGCTAAAGATAGGAGCTCTACTGTTGGAGGTCGTGAGCTCCCTGTCGTAGGAAAGGTACAAATAGAGCTTGATGAGAACACAGTGAGAGTAAGATTGAAACTCTGACTGGAGGGTCTTTATTGGATGATCCTTCCTTTTCCTTCCAACTTGGATAGTTGATCATCTTTGAACCTGATTATGTGATTTTTATTTTTCTTTCAGCAACCCCTACCGGGTACCTGCTTTGAGCCAGGCACATCCCAAGGGTTAAGAGTAAAGATGTGGTCCTTACCCTTGAGGTGTAACAGCCATATTGTCAGTTGCTGAGGCAGCTCAGGGGCTGGGGATGCCCCCTGCCAGCAGACCTAGGGGCTGCTTCCTGGGAAAGGTGATGTTTCAGCTGAATCTTGGAGGCAGAGTTAACCATAAATAAACATGCAGGGAGGGCATTTTAACCAGAGGGAAGTTTCAGACTTGAAAGAGGACCATGCAGTGTGTTGGAAGCACTTGAGGGGCATTGGAGTCACCTCAGGACACTTTGGTCAGATGCTGAGGATCACGTCAGAGGCCAAGTTAAGGACCTAACTCGGCAGGCAATGGGAGCCATCGGTTTTAAGCAGCGGTAGGACAGTCAGATTTCATTTGAGAAAGATAAGGGTAGAGGAAGGAAGGACAGGCCCTACTGCAATAAATAAGTCAGGAATCTGAGGGCTTCAACTAAGATGGTGCCAACGTGGGTAGAAAGGAGGCTGATTTACTGAAGTTGTGCCTCAAGTTGTTAGTGGTCAGTCCATTGACAATGTCTCCTAGACAGGGATAAATACATCTTTCTGATAAAACTCTGTCTGTGTAGAAACATTGAAACTGGACTCAAGGTTTCATATCCAAGAACCAGGTCAGAGAGGCGAGTCTCGGGTATTTCCTTGCTACATGGAGACTCCGCTCCCACACACTTCTGACAGCCTGGATCCACTCCTCGCTCTGCAACCTGGCCACTGTCCATCCTTGGGCAACTTTTCATTCTGAGCCCTGATCTCCTCAGCTAGAAAATAGGCAGGACCCATTACCTTCAAAAGATGGTTATGAGGCTGGGGTGAGTTAACCCTTTCAATATGACTTTTGGGATATATATATATATAATATATACCTGCAGTATTGAAAGGGTTAATGCAGATGGAGACATTGCAGGTGCAAGGCCATCCCTAGCTTTCTTTGCCCAAGGGCTGGGGTAGCCACCTGGGTGCTTGATCCCCTCCAGCTGCTGGGGGTAAGGGATGAGCCAGTGAGCCGCTTGGCCTTAATCAGAAGCTGAGAAAACTAACTTGTAAGGACCTGTCAGTTATTAAAATCCGAATTAATTGTCTCAACCAAGCATAAATATCCTTAACAAAAGACTTTTTCCAGCAGGCCCACCAATCTAATCAACAGGCAAAAGCACAGATATTTAATTAGATTTTTGATGAAAAATTGTGTTTAATTTCAAGTATAATCAATTATTAATTACTATAATGAGTGAGTCTGACTGGGTTTACTAATTAACTCATTTAAAAATTATGAATAACCTTTTCATTTGTAATTATTTTCTACATCCTATCAAGTTCTAGATAAGGATTGCATCACCTTACCAGCAGAGCAGGGGAGGACTCGGAGGGTAGACAGGAAGTCTGCTCAGGGTGGCCGTATCAGGATAGAAATCCAACAGATCCATCTGACGCTCAGTTTCTTAGCTGGAAACAAGCAAACAGTGACATTTGCAAAGACATTTGCTGTTATTTTCATTGGGGTCAGCACTTAGCACCCACAAAGACGGCAGCAGGGCATGGGGCCTCGGCTCTGGACGTAACCCCCACCCCTCACCCCACCCCCCTTCACTTGGCTGTTCTGACCTGGAATGAGAATCTAGGGAGGACTTTCCAGAACCTGGGAAACCTCTTCAGAGAGAAGATGTGTATTTTTGAAATTAGGCTCTGCCACTTTCAATCTGTGTGACCTTAGGCAAGTTTATGTAACCTCTCTCTCAGCCTCAGTGTACACATCTGTAAAATGGGAATAATAAGTAGCTACTTAACAGGGTTGTAGAGAAATTTCAGTAAGATAATTTGTACTAACTACCTAGCCCACGGCCTGGCACAGAGCTGGCATTCAATTAAAACTAATAGCATTATTAGTACTATTAGCATCCCATATAAAAGAATATTAGTAAGTCTTGAGCAAGAACATGGGCCAGCCTTGTCTCCCAGTAGTGCCTATGGGCCTCTCGCCAGTGTTTGTCCCAAGGGCAGTTGACAGAACAGCTAGGGGGACCTGTCAAAAGAACATTTGTAGGGATATCTCTCAGTTCCAGGGAAAGAGCCACAAGAAGAATCATACCAAAAAAGCACCTCGCATCATTTCTTTAACTACGACAAAAGTTGATTTTTGCTTCACTGACAGTTGCCTTTCTCCAGATAACACTGACAGCTTCCCTTTGTCCTGAAGCTCCTTGTCAAAAGCAGACTCTGAGTGCCGCAGAAGCCCTGGGGATTAGATTAGTATCTTAAGGACTCTTCAAGCACCTGTCTTGCTAGATAAGCCTTTGGAATAGGAGACGAAAAAGCCCTGTTAATACAAAAATCAGGAATAGCCTTACATTTAAAGATTTTATTATTATTTTTAGAGAGAGGAGAAGGGAGAGAGGCAGAGAGGGAGAGAGACATCAATGTATGGTTGCCTTTCACCTGCCTTCAGCCACAGACCTGGCTAGAGACCTGGCTTGCAACCTGGTTACGTGCCCTGGCTGGGGAATTAAACCAGCGACCTTTAGGTTCGCAGGCTGGCACCTTATCCACTGTGCCACCAGCCAGGGCTAGGAATAGCTTTACATTTAAATGGAGACATAGGATTGCCCTAGGATCCTGTTTCTTCTATCCTAGGTTCAGGTGTGTGCTGCAGGGTGGGAGTGTCATTCACTTGGATTTCTCTAAGGCAGAGCAGGGTTCTAATCAGAAGAGAAGATGAGATTCATAGTCCGACCGATTTGGTGGAAATCCCAGCTCTGCACTCTCCAGCTGTGTAATCCTTTGGAGCCTTGGTTTCCTCATCTGCAAAGTGGGGAGAATAATAGTACTGCATGAGACTGTTGTACCTCATGAAAAGATTAAAAGAGATGACATTGAAAAAATGCAGGTTACTTGACAAAAAAGGTTTCCCTTGCTGGTAGCCTTGGGGGACTGATACCCCTTCTTGGAGCTCAGTTATCTCACCCCATGGTGTGGTGGGAAAAGATGATCCTGCTTGGTCCTTCCCAGTCTATGCTTCTCTGCCGATAGGTAATTGAGCCCAGACGTTAGGGTAGCGTCACCAGCGTGGGTTGCAGCCGCCTCTGGGTGACCACAGAGGAGCCCTCTGACAAGCCCAATAGCGAAGAGCGAGTCTCTTTCTAAAATCAGGCAGTGTTTTTCACCTTTACCGCAACTGATTGTGGATTGAAAAGAATAAAATTAGAACCCTTGCTTGAAGTGGTGATCATTTAATTTATAACTGAAAGTATTGCTCAGCTTAATTGCTACTTTTCAAAAGACAGTTATTAGAAAATGTTGCTTGTTGGAATATCATTGCAGCTTCTGGTCTGGAAGAGCCCGGATCACCCGCTTTGATGGCGGGGCGGTGCTGCTTACTCTCCTGCCTCCTCATGTCTCATTCTCTGCTGAGTAGTCAGTGCCGTGCACTGGCACACGCTAACTGTGCCACGTAAGACTTAGCTGTGTAAAAGTCCATGCGAAATGGTTAAACCTGCCAGGGCTTTTCTAGATAGAAGAATAGTATGGGCAAAAGTATGGGGTCAGAAATGTGTATTTTATGGCCTGGGGCTCAGGTACATGTGAAATGGACATAAGGGGACTAGAGAAAGGGTTGGAAATGGAGGCCAGGGTGATTGTCACCTCTGCCTTGCCCCCATTATCCTCATCTGGCTCAGCTCTTACAATGCCAGGCGCCATTTGCTTCGTAAGCGCAGGCCTGTTGCACTTTGGGCCTGGGTGTTATTAGTGAGCAATAGGCTCATTTTCCCTCCTTTCTGTTCGCCTTCACATCATGCCTTTTGGAGAGAAGCCATAGATTTAGCTTTATAGCCCAAAGAATGGGAAATGGAGATGATTGAACTTGATCTTTTAGGAGGAAGAAAAAGTGATAAAGATACAGGATCCTGTATTAAAGCCTTTTCTCCAAGATTGATTCCTTCACGCTGCTCTGTGGGAATTGCTAATAGTAAGATATATATAGATTGTTCCCTTTATAACAGATCCCAGACAAATATCTTCCAACCCCTAAAAGGAGGACTTGAGGAGACCAGCAGGGCTCTCCTCATTTGTTGGAAATACTGTGGGGAAGAGGAGGCCGACTGGCCCTGTGGGGCTGCCTGGGGCAAAGCTGGGCCCACAGGGTAAAAGTGACAGGAAGGCAGATCCTGGGTCCATGAGAGATTGTTCTGGCAAGACAGCTGCCTGCATAGAGTGGGCTTCTCACACCTGGAATGAGAGGAGCAAGAGTTCTGTGCTCAGACTCTAGAGACGGGTGGATCTTGTCTATGTTGTCCTTCTGCCGTTACTAACTGCTACCTGGGCTAACACTTAATTTCTGTCAGGTGTCTTTCCTCATCTGTAAAATGGGAATAAACAAGTGGAAGACTAGCCAAAATGACTATGTCATTCAACGTGTTTCAGCTCAGCAGGAAAGAAAGTTTCCCATCTTGCAGACCTCACTCTCCCAGCCTCTGATCTCCTCCCATTGGTGGACTCCAACCAGAGGCCAGAACCTGGGGGAGCCCATTGATCTGGGCCTGGGGCCCAGCCTACCTGTACTCATAGGGACCCAAGACTAGGCTTGAGACCAAACCATGCTCAGGTGTGTCTTCCTTCCCTGGACTCCCATTTAGCCACCATTCAGAGTTAGTGAGATATAATTGATATGCAAACAATTAACCCTTTTGTTTTAAGATTTTTATTATTTTTCATAGAGAGGGGAGGGGAGAGAGGCAGAGAAGGAGAGAAACATCAATGTATGGTTGCCTTTCACCTGCCTCCAGCTACAGACCTGGCTGGAGACCTGGCTTGCAACCTGGTTATGTGCCCTGGCTGGGAATCAAACCAGCAACTTCTGGGTTTGCAGGCTGGCACCTTATCCATTGTGCCACAACAGTTAACTCTTTTTAGCCGTACCATTCTATGAATTTGACAGCTGTGTGACCATCAGCACAATCAAAACACAGAGCATGTCCATCACCTCAGAGAGCTCCCTTCTGCCCCTGTGAGGTCAGTCCTCTCTCATTTTCCTCATCTGGCATGGGGTTCATCTGGTCCCTGGCTTGGTAGTTTTAGGTACTGTTTTTGAGAGGTGTACTAAAGAAGTGATGTATGTACTGAATTCAAACTCAGGTGTTACCTACAATAGCCTTCAGACTCCTAGGATATCAAAGTGTTGTTGGGGACATTTTATGATAGAATTTGGGGTTCAGGATAGCAGGGCAAACAGCTAAAGCATACTAGGGTTTCTGTGTGCTATACTTGACCTCCTTGAAGGGCAGCAGCCAAAAGCCTCTCTGTGGTCAGCGTGAATTCACAGAGTTACATGTGTCTTTCTCATGGACCATTTTTTCACGCAGGCTCAGGAACTGACGATTTTCATTCTGGAGATTACTAGCTCTACCATATTTGTACCATTCCTCTCATTATAGCTTCCTGCTGTTTCCAACTGTCTGCTATTATAAAGAGCACTCTGTGAACATCTTTGTGCCTCCTGCCCTGTTTTCTTCTGCAATTATTTGGGGGAGGGGAGCATGTTCCCCAGAGCAGTATTCCTGCATCACAAAGTGAGGACAGATTAAAACTTGTACTTCCCACTGCCAGGGGCTCCTCAGAAGGACAGGACTGAATTCCGGGGCCCCCAGCCATGTGTCCACTTTCCTCACAGGCTTGCCAGTATTTGGCTTTGTGTCACCCTGGGTTGGCTGGTGTAGTGGGGTGCAAGAGGGGCAGACACAGGAGTTGACAATGGGCCTGAGACCCAGAGAAGCTGAAGGGTCTTCACTGCTGCAGGGGCGAAAGCCATCAGCCCCTCCTTCTCCCAGTCAGATGCTTTTCCACAGCTTGGTTCACGTATTTCATCCTCTGCAAAACTGCTCCAAGTCCCTCACACTCACCAGGAGCCCAGTTATATGCTCCTATAGTGCCCACAGCGCTCACCACAATTGTAACTAACTGGCTGTGTCAAGGGTTGGTTTATATTTGTCTCCAGCATTAGATTGTAAGCTCCACAAGACAGAAATGATATCTGTCTCGCTCAGTGTTGTAGCCACCGCTTCTTGTACCAGGGTCTGTCGTGGACATAGCAAGCATTCAGCAAAAGTTTGTTGAAGGAGAGAAAGGAAGGAGGATGCCAGGACTCAAACCGAACAGATGTTGCAAGGCACGGAGTGGAGGGAAGGAAAAAGGGAAGGGCAGAGGCTCAAGTTCTCACAGGGAGCAGAGATCGGAAGCTTAGCGGCAGTGAGATGGTGTGAGAGTGAAAAATGATTCTTGGAAACTAGGACAAGGGAAAACCAGAGGTCGCTGCCAAGTATAGTCGGTACAGCACAGACCAGGCTTGGACCCTGTGTGTTCTCTGTGACTGTGAACCTTTAAGTAAGAGCCTTGCTCTGTCTGAGCCTCAGTTTCCTCCTCTGTGAGTGTAGATAGCAGCTGTTGTGGAGCTGCAATAACAATCTCCTAGTTCTTACTAGTAAGAACTACTACTAATGACATTGGTCTCCCCCTCCTTCCTGGCAAATAAAATGAACTTGCGGGCCAAGCAGTCTCGAGTTCGGAAAGGTCCCAAGAAAGAAGAGACCCAAGTTTACTGGTATACTCATTTTTATCACAACAGCAGGGGTTTCACGGACAACACACTGGCCCAGGACTTGGAGCCCCTTAGCTTGTGGGCAGTTTCAGAAGAGGCAGCATAACCGCGGTCGGTCAGGAAATTGCCCCAGCTGGGGTATTCTTGCAGAACTTCGCCCCGGGAGTATGGAAAAGGAATCCATTTTCATAGATTTTTAGCATCCTTGGAAAGAATTTGTCCCGAGTGCTTGTTTTTATTCTAGACTAGTTACTGTAAAAAAAAAATAATAATGATAATAATAATAATTGCACTTAGATGCAGAGAAAAAGCAAGAACACCCCCTCAATGGCTGTTGTAAATACCCAGCTTGTGGAAAGGAGGTTGGTAAGGTCAGGGCCGGATGAAGAGCTATGGACCTGGGTCGGAGGTGACAAAGCAAGTGAGCTGTTTTTGTTCCTAGGGCATCGAGGGAAGGATGGGAGAAGGGTGACACAAGAGGAGAGAGGGCTGTAACAAACAATATTTTTTCTACGCCTGACAGTAAAACAACAAAACCACAATTCAACGGTCCCATCCTTTAAAGATGGTGGTATAGCCTGGTAACAGAAGCACAGACTTGAGGCAGAGTAAGTCCGATATTCCAGCCTGACTCACACAGCTGTTTTCGTCTCTCTGACACCCGGTTTTCTCACTGGTAGAATGTCAGCTAATACCGAAGAGGTATTTTGAACATTAAAGGAGAGACTATCTGCCCAAGGTCCATCCAGCCTGTGGGTGGCCCACAGTGGGTGTTCATTAAATGCAGTTCTCACTCCTCGGTCAGTTGGATCACCCAGAGATTTAAAACCCTTTCAGATTCAGTGGCCAAGGGCCATCCCCAGACACAGGGATTTCAGGTAATCTGGGATTAAGTAGAGGGACCCTCCCCAAACTCATGTTTGAAACGCAGGGAGCATTCGCCTGGCCCTTGGTCCCATTGTATCCCCAACAGAGCCGGATAAGTCAGCCTCGCTGCTTTGAGTCGCCCATGGTTTCACGGAGAGCCAGATGTGTGAGAGCTGGTGGCAGCTGATAAAAGCGTGTTACTGGAGTTGGAACCTTGTCCCTGTTTTTCTTGTTTTTTTTGTTTGTTTAGCTTTGTTGGTTTTTGTTTTCAGGGGGAGCCTGAAGGGGAGAGCAATTCATTGTAACCAGGAAGATCAGATAAAATTTCCCCAAGGCATTGAGCCTTGGAAATCAAGATATTGAAAGAGAAGCTAGGAATGACTTTCTGGAAGATATTGAATAGCTAAACAAAGGCAGAGGACAGTAGACAGAAATGTCAGCTATTTTTGGCACCTGTGTCAGGAGACTGTGCATTGAAGTGTCATGTCCATTTGTGCATTTGATGTGCCTGCAGACCTCAGTCTCTATTTTAGTGAAGACTCTCAAACATACAACACAGCGACTGCAGGGTACTGCTGCCTTCCCCTTTAGAAGACAGGCTCCACTAGGCCAGTGGGTAATAAACACCTTGCCTTGGGTATGAAGCCTTTCAACCCCATCCGTCCTCCCCAGCAGTCTATGCACCATATAGAATTATTAACTGCTTTTTCTTGTCCTGCAAGCCCCCCATGTGGAAGCTGAGGCCCGCTTCAGTTAAATAACTTGTGCAGCTGGAATGACTAGCGAGTAAGTAATAGAGCTGGGCCTAAAACCAGGTCTTCTGATTGAAGGCATGTGTTCCTTATAAAGACTATGCTGTCTCTCAGAGCCATCCTGTGATGTCCTTTACTGTTCTGCTCCATGCATGAGGCTCAGAGCAAACAAGGGGGACTGGGCTGTCCTCTTTGGGCCTTTACTTGGCTCTCACTCCCAGCTCTTCTCCCACAGTCCAAGGTCATGTAATAGAGATGCCAGCTCACATGTATTTAGAGTTTACCATGTGCCAGGTACGCACTGAGTGTTGCATATGTCTTCTTAATTTTCTCAACAATTTTATTTGTCCAACAAATATTTGTTGAGTCCCAACCATGTGCTAGGTATCATTCTATTCTATTTTAATTTCCATCTTATAGATGAGAAACCAGGGCCCAAAAAGTTCAATTATTTGCCCAAAGCAACATCGCTAGTGAGCGAAAGCACCAGGCTGTGTTCCCGCAGTGGGCTTTCTTCCCACTATGCTCTACGATTCCTGGGGTGCGGGTAGGAATGGCTCACCTCATCTGCCTGCAGAGGGGCTGTAGGGAGCTCCCAACTAAAGAGAGATTAGTGTATTTTTTAAATTTTTTCAGAGAGAGGGGAAGGGAAAGGGGCAGAGAGGGAGAGAGACATCAATGTATGGTTGCCTTTCACCTGCCTCCAGCTACAGACCTGGCTGGAGACCTGGCTTGCAACCTGGTTATGTGCGCTGGCTGGGGAATTGAACCAGTGACCTTTGGGTTGGGAGGCTGGCACCGTATCCACTGAGCCTCCAGCCAGGGCTAGTGTATCTTCTATGGAAGAAAAATTAACATCCAACTGCCCTGCCAAGCATGGTCCCTGCCAGGATTGCTGGGTACCTGTGGCATTGAGCGGGGTTGTGGGCTGCACCCACAGTGCTCCAGGAATGGAGAGTAAAGGAGACCCAAGTGTCATGAGGGACCTTAACACGCATGGCTTATTGAGCGCCTGCATCTCGTGTTAATTGATTCTGCTGTTCTCCTGGCTTCCTCTGGCCCAGATAGATTGTCACTGACCTTACATTTCACTGTGGAGGAAGCCCTTCCTGCTGGTGTGTGGCAGGCAGCTGGATTTATCCCGCCTTTGAGCCTGGAGTTAGGTTCAGTTCACAACTTCCAATGGGAAAGAGGAAAAATGCCAGTATCTTTCATTGTACTGTGGCATCCATTTTATCCTATTGTCCTAAATTTTCTCTTGGGCGCCTGTAGAATTCTATAGTAAGATAGACTACTCGGGCTCCTGAATGTTTCTTTGTACATGAGCACACGTGACTGTACCTGACTGCAGACAAAAAGGTCACTTGAGAGCAGATGGGGTGGAGGGTAGCAAAGATTAAAGGAGAATTTTGAAAAAAGTAGCACTTTTCTTTTTCCTTTACCTGAAAAACTCTTCTTTTACAACCGTTGGTTTGTCTCCTAACTTTTTTGCAGTGTATTAAGTTCATTGAACAGTACTGGTCATGCATTTAATTGTGCAAGTTTGGGGCTGTTTTGGAAGGTTTCGTATATAGACATTTATATTAGTCTACATATGAAACTTTAAGTGTTCTTTTAGTCATTAACTTCTTATTTAATTTTATTGTTGTTGTATTACATCCATCCCCTTTTTCCTTCCCTCTGTCCCCTTCCCCACCCACCTACTCCCCGCAAAGTCAATCCCATTTGTTGTCCATGTCCGTGGTTCTTCCATACTAGTTCCTTGACTAAACTGCCCCCCTTCTTTGCCTCCTCCTCTTCCCTCCTACTTCCTCCCTCCCCTCTGCCCACTGGAGATCTATTCATTGTATTCATGTACCTGGTTCTGTTTGGCTTATTTGTTTGATTTGTTCATTATTGTCCTGAAATGGGTGAGATCATATGGTATTTGTCTTTCACTGACTGGCTTATTTCACTAAGCATAATACTTTCTAGTTCCATCCATGTTGAACACCAGCAAAATTAAAAGGGAACCAACTGTATAGGAAAACATATTTGCCAATGATACCTCAGACAAGGGTTTGATCTCCGAAATATATAAAGAACTAATGCAACTCAACACCAGGGAGACAGACAACCCAATTTAAAAAATGGGCAAAGGACCTGAACAGACAATCACTGAGGGAGACATACCAAGGGCCCAAAGGCATATGAAAGAATGCTTATCATCACTAGCCATCAGAGAGATGCAAATTAAAACAACAATAAGGTAACACCTCACACCTGTCAGAATGGCAATCATCAACAAATTAACAAACAAGTGTTGGTGAGGATGTGGGGAAAAGGGAACCCTGGTGCACTGTTGGTGGAAATGCAGGGTGGTGTAGCCACTACGGAAAACAGTATGGAGTTTCCTTAAAAAACGAAAAATGCAACTGCCTTTTGATCCAGCAATTCCACTACTAGGACTATACCCCAAGAACCTGGAAACACCAATTCATAAGAACCTATGAACCCCTATGTTCATAGCGGCACTATTTACAATAGCCAAGTGCTAGAAACAGCCTAAGTGCCCATCAGTGGATGATTGGATCAAAAAACTTTGGTACGTGTACACAATGGAATACTACATAGTAGAAAGAAAGAAGGAACTCCTAACATTTGCAACAACATGGATGGAACTAGTCATTAACTTTTAAACAAAGTAATAATAATGCCTTATACTTTCAATATACTATGTAATTTGTAAAGAACTTTTATTACATTTAACTTTTACATGAACCTGGGAGATGGCTTTGTATTTATTTCCATGTCTACAGAAGACAAAACCAGGGGTCAGAGTGGTTAAGTGATTTACCTGCTGGTGCACAGCTGGTAAGGGCCAACGGGCGGCTCTCCGCAGACCTGTTCCACTGGGTGCAGAGATGGGCAACAGAGCCAGTGAGGAACAGACAGAACAAGCCCGGGCTGTATGCCCAGTGCTGAAATAAGGGGAAGCGCCAAGAGCTGGGGAAAGGAGAACAGAGGTCATTTTTAGCCGGCGTTATGGTGCAAAGCCTAATAAAAGAAGTGACATTTGAAGTAGGCCTTGAAGGATGTGTGATTTTTTTTTTTTTTTTTTTTTAATAGGAAAGGCAGTAGTCATCCCACAAAGAGGCATTCATTGCATTGGTAAGGCCTGGAGGCTGGACAGACAGGTGTGTTCAAGGGACAGGAGAAATATGTGCATCGAAGACTCCTGAGCAGGGAGAAGTAATAGGGAATGTCAGATACTGTGCTTAACACGCATTTAAAAAATACTCTTTGAGAACTGTTTCTGTTATGAAGTGATATTGACTCAAGTTTTTATCCTCAGGAAAATATCGCCAACAAATTTTGAGGAGTAAGGCAGGTCTATATAATAATGCGATTTGCATTTTTTTTAAATCCATTTTTGTCATTTCTACACTCTTGCATCTAGATAGAAAGTCAGCTGTGTTGTGGCTAGGGACAGGTTCAGGGCAATCTGGATTTGACTCAGACCCGAAGAAGTTACTCCCTGCTTCTTATTAAAAATGCATTCTTGGGCAAGGTGGTGAACCTCTTTGAGCCTCAGTTTCCCTTACCTTGCAAATAAAGGTAATAATAGTACCTACCTCATAGGGCTTTTGTAAGGATTAAATGGTAGGTCTTTATAAACACAAAGCACAGTGCTTGCTTGGTACAAATGACAGTGGCTATTCATTTGTTTTTAGAGAGAGGGGAGGGGAGGGAGAAAGAGAGGGGGAGAAACATTAATCAGTTCCCGCTTTACCTCCCCGAGGTACCTGAACCCACAATATAACCATGTGCCCTGACCAGGAATTGCACTAGTGAACCTTTTACTTCGTGGTACCATGCCCAACCAACTGAACCACACAGGTCAGGGTGACCAGTGGCTATTATTAACATGAGTATCAACATCATCGTGGTGCCTAGAACTCTGTGCTGCCTTAAACGTGCTAATCTAAGGACTGAATCAAACCAGGGTTCTGTGTACATCGGAGAATGAGAACTCACATTTATTGAGAGCCTTGAGCTCTCTACAGACAAGGGCAGGGAAGCAAGAAAATATGGTATGATCCCAAAAAGCCAGAAGAAGTTCATGGGGCCCGAGACTGGGAAGTAGCTGTGACCTCACACAGTCTTTCCTGTGAGATTTTAAAATGCGCTTTCAAAAGGGTTCTCATGTCCTGACTGGTGTGGCTCAGTGGGTTGAACATCATCCCACAAACTGAAGAGTCACTGGTTTAATTCCTGGTCAGGCCAAGGTTCCGGGTTGAGGGTGTGTGAGAGGCAACTGATCAATGTTTCTCTTTCACATGGATGTTTCTCTCCCTCTTTCCCCCTCCCTTCCCCTCTCTCTAAAAAATGAATAAATAACATCTTTTTTAAAAAATTGCTTCCCATTATGAAGACATATGATCCCAAGTTACAAATCCAGTTACAACTCCGGGTGGCAGACTCCACATTAAGCTGTCCGCCCTCATTCCTCTCACCAAAGTGAATGTTCCAGAGGGAAAAGGCCTATCCTAATAATGCATACACAAATTAAAACTCCATTTAGAGGTACAGCGGGGACCACCTCCTAATTGACTTTGATCATTGAAAAAAATTAGTTCCAGGGTTGGAATGCCAGAGGAAACCAGCAAGCGGGAGAGGGCTCTGCAGAGCCCCGTCATGCACAGCATGCTTTCTGGTAGCTGTGGAAGGGGCGCCTAGCAACAGGCATGGCTGCTTCTCTAGCCCCAAGTGTAAACCCACCCATGGGCTTTTCCCGCCCATTTGATGGTCGGTACAGGTAAAGGAAGGGACCGTGTGTCACAAGTGAGAAGCTCCCCTTGGCCAAGTCCTCACGGCTTTGCTAGAAATGCCTTAGAATAGCGTTGACACATGGGTGCCGGCAAGGGAAGGAAGTCAGAAGCTGTGTAGAGCTTCATGCTGGCGTCTGCCCCATCTCGGGAAATGACAGGCACTTGACTGAGCTCTGGCTTTTTCTGCGGGGCAGGGCTGGCTGCTCACCCCAGCAGAGCAGCTCGACAAGGCTGGCAGTCCCCAGGGTGTTTTTGATCCCCAGACCATTAGTTATGCCTTGAATGTGAAAGGTGGCAGAGGACCTTTGACCAGGTTGAAGCACTTCCTCTCTGTGAGGTTACTTCTTGAATATGTGCTTTGCGGGCAGTGATTTGATCAGAAACTGCATGCTTGCTCCAATCAAGAGTAAATGGAAGCCCATCCTGTACGTCCTTGACATCAGTCTGAGGAAAACTTGGGATTTGAAGTGACGGGGACCTGGTCTGGCTCTTGGCGCTGCCATGATGAATGGGGCAATTGTAGACAATTCTGGAGCCTTGGTTTTCTGGAGATACAAAACTACGAGAATAATGTCTACCTCATTGCTGTGTTTTGAGTTGCCTGATCTGTAAAATGGGGTTACTAGTAATATCTTCCTTAAAATGGTCGAAGATTAAGTGACATAATGAATGTGAATCCTCCAGCATTAGGTAGTTCATACACATGGTACAATTTGCATAAATGACAGCTGTTATTATTTTAATCATAATCCTTATTGTGTCTGTCTCCTTGCTTTCCTCCCTTTTTTCTTCACTCCTGCGGACCAGGTGCTGCGGGAGAGAAATGAAAGGCATAATTCCTGCCCTGAGGAGCAGAGCTGTGAGTTTATTCCCTTGACTCTGGCTCAAGGAGAGGATGCCTTTCTTTCATCTGGGAGTGCAGTGCTGATGGAGGAACAAGCAGGAAGAGGGCTTTACTGCTCTTACAGGATTTCCTGCTGTGACTTAATGATGGGGTCATTTAGTAGAAAGAGCTCTGAACTGGGAGTCCAGACTGGGGCTCTGGCACAGATGCATCAGTCAAGTCTGAGTCTTGTCCTCCGGGCAGGGAGGGCTGGGCAGAGCCCTGTGACTGTAAATTCAGTCTTAGCAGCATACCTCCCAGCACCAGAGCAACCACACAGGTTCGTCAGCTGCCTTTAGGCATCTCCTTCCTTCACTCTCTCAGTGCAAACCTGAATGTACAGTAAAGATCATGATGATAAGATACCCTCAAAGAGGGCCAGCCCCCTGCTGGCCAGATAGTTGAGTAAATGCCAAACACAGCAATTTTCAACCTTTTCACTGCAAGGCACACATAAACTAATTACTGAAATTCTGCAGCATGCCAAAAAAATTTTTTTGCCAACTTGACCAAAAAAAAAAAAAAAACACGTCTAATTTTGATTTATTCACACCAGACAGCTGTTGCTGTTTTGGCTGTTGTCATTTTTTTAAATTTGACAATCTAAGGGGAAAGAGGTCAGTGCCCCTGACTCAATAGTCAGGTATTGCATGCTTTTAAAAATTCTTATGGCACACTGGTTGAAAATTATTAGCCAAGCACCATAATAAGCTCATTAAATACATTATTTTCTTGAATCGTCACAACAACTCTTGGATTTAGGTATCATGGTCACCATTTTATATATAAGGAAACCGAGGCTCCAAAGGGTCCAATACCACAAGCCAACTCACATAACCATAAACTTGGGAACCAGAAAAGGAACTCAGGACTGTCTGGCTGCAAAGGCTTTGGTGCTCAAAACCACTGTGCTTCTCTGCCTTCTGTTTCCTTGTCTCTGGGACCAGCACAGTACTGGGAGCAGGGTGGGGAGAGGTCTGAGAACTGGGCAGAGGTCGCTGCAGGCGCTGGTGGAGGGGAACAACCTCTAAATTAGTTACATACAGGAGAGCTCTTCATAGAGCCTGTCAGGTGAAAGGTGCCCCGAAATGACAGCTTTCTTATTCAATTACTGCAATAGCAGTTTAGTCTATTCTTTACAAATTAGATTCTGGCCATGGTTCCCCCTGCAACTTGCCCTGTCACCAGTTTTCGATGTCCGCCAATGAAATTGATAATGCAGGCCCTGGCTGGTGGCTCAATGGATAAAACACCGGCCTGCGAACTCAAAGGTCACTGGTTCGATTCCCAGCCAGGGCACATAACCAGGTTGCAAGCCAGGTCTCCAGCCAGGTCTGTAGCTGGGGGCAGGTGAAAGGCAACTATACATGAAATTGATAATGCTCCCCGGCCCATTTCCCACTTCCAAGCTCACTGCATCTGCCCCTCCTGCCCAAGCCCACTGTGAGTTGCAGAAATATTGAGCAGCTACGAGCGAACCCATGCCCAAAAGCCTCTTGTCCCCACAGTATTGCACGGTGCAGAAAAATGATTAAGTGTGCCAAAGTGCATTCTCCAGCAAACACTTAATTTGGGGGTGAGAGACAGTAACCCTGATTGTTGCAGCCAGGTTTATCCAGAGACAGGAAGAAAAGCAATGTATTTACTTGATTTAAAAATTAGCCACATGTAGTCTCCAGTGGGATTCTGTCAGGCTGCTTTATAGCGATTCCACTTTTAAAAACTCTTTTATCCATTGGTCAAATGTCTCTAGTTCCTAAGGCTGCTGGCTAATGGGAGCAGGGTAGGAGAGGTCCCTGGGCTTAAAGAAATTTTTGGTGGCAGAGACGGAAATCAGAGGAAATATATAGAAAGAGGAAAACATGGCCATAACAGAGCTGACTTTAACAAATCTTGGAGTGGGTTCAGGAATTAGGAAAGTCATTATAGCAGATGACAAGGATGACAGCCATTTATTGAGTTTCTCCTGTGTGCCAGAGACCATTCTAAGCAAATGGCATACATTATGTCATTTACTCCTCTGAGGTGGGTGCTACTATCTTCACATTGCACAGAGGGAGGCTCAGGGAGTAAGTAATTTGCCCAAAGTCATGAAACTAATAAATGACCCAACTGTGAGTACTCTGGAGAAGGCTGAATTTGATTGACTCTACCAGTGGATAAGTCACTTTTTTGCGGTTATGTGGTTTTGATGGTGGGCATCAGCCATGCCTACAGGGAAGGATGGGGGCCCCATGCCTTGTCCCTGAGAAGAAAGTCCCTTAACAAATTATCTCAAAAGAGCAAATCTGCCCTGGCTGGTAGCACAGTGGATAAGGTGCCAGCCTGCGAACCCAAAGGTCGCAGGTTCGATTCCCCAGCCAGGGCACATAACAAGGTTGCAAACCAGGTCTCCAGTCAGGTCTGTGGCTGGAGGCAGGTGAAAGGCAACCATACATTGATGTCTCTCTCCCTCTCTGCCTCTCTCCCTTCCCCTCTTTCTAAAAATAATGAAATAAAATCTTTAAAAAAAAAAAAAAGCAAATCTGGCTATGCTGTCAACAGAGGGTTTGCTTTCAATTTTTTTAAACTTCAACTGAATTTCAGGCACTGGAACCACCAGCAGTGTGATAAACCAGAAGGAGATCCTGGCCTTTGGAACCAGTCAGATCTGGGTTCAAATGTGACTTTATCATTTCCTATCCAGACAGTGTCTTTGAACAAGTCCCACAGCCTCTCTGAGGCTCCCATTTTCTCATCTGCCAAGTGAGAATTATAGTTTTCTGAAGGTGTTCATAATTCCCCTGGCCTCCGAGCTCGACACATAGACTGTGCTCAGAGTTGGGGCACCTCCCCTCTGCTCGGTCCTCCTTCTTTCTTACCTGCTGCTCTTCTGGCCATGTTGTAGAATTTCCTCTTTAATGTAAAACAGCATCGAAGTGAGTTCGGAAACTAGCAATGAAAATGTATCTATAACCCCTACCACTGTAATACAAAGCCTGATGTCATTTTTCCATATGCCTCTCCAAGTTTGTTTTTTCTTTTTTTTCATATGTATATCTGGTGTTAAAAGATGCAAAAACATGCAGTTTCATGTCCTGCTTTATTCCCCTTAACGTTGTATTGTAAGCATTTGCCTTCATTGCTGGTTGTCAGTTATTATTGTATTTTTTTAACAATTACCTTGTATTCCACCCAGTACCTGTATCATATGGAGCTAACTCATTTCCTATATTTAGACATCTAGGCTGCTTCCAATTTTGTTTTTTTTCTATTGCACTGCAGTGTACTGTGTATATAACTTCTTGGTTTGCAACTTTTGAATGTTGCAGCTTTGTGGTAAAAGCCAGAACAGAACCTGTGAGATGAAACTGTTCTGTTTTTGTTTTATCTTTTTGGTTTGTTGGTTTTCTGCATCAGTCAAATATTTCAGTGACTTATATTTTACACAAATGATGCTATTTAAAGAAAAAAAAGAGCCCTAATATAAGATAGAAAAGTAGGTACCCGTGTAGCTAAACTGGCTCCCACTGCCTTTTTAAACCCAAAATGCAGCTTGAATCAACAGTTTGTTAAGGTTTTAACCACCTGTAGTCACTACCTGAGTTATGAATGCAGTTTTTGGAAGGGAGGCGTGCGTTGTGACAGGAGAAATGCCCAATATGTGTGCTGATGGCTCCGGTACGATGACTTGGTTCACTGCCTCTTGCTGGCCAGGTGCTGGGGTGAGCCTTCAACGTCTGAACATCTATGAGGCATTTGTCTTAGAAATGCCAAAGTGGAGCTTGCACTTTCTCAGCCATCCCTCCTGTCTTTGCTGGGCAGGAAAAGGTGACTAGAAAATGTCAGCCCTCAGATCGGATTGACCAGAGCAGAGGGAATAGGAAACTTGCCCCAGCCCAGCTCTGGGCTTTCGGAAATCATTAACATTTCAAAGTGGGTTATCTTCTGAACCCAGTGCCCTTCCACAGCCTTTCTCTGAACTCTTTAGCATCTTTTCACCTTGTCGTTGAATTACAAACTAGTTTAAAGGCAAAACCAGTATCAAGTTTCTTATTTATGTCACTTTCAGTGTACTTGAAGCGAGTTTTGCAGTTATAAACACAAACTGCTTGGTGTCATTTAGAGAATTCCCTGATGTACATTGGTGGTAGGTGGTTACCTTTCATGCCTTAGGAAACAGGAAGTAGGATGATGAAATTTATATTGTTTCAGTTTCTGACCAGTTTTTATTGGTTCATCCTCAGAGCAGTCTGGAGAGGACCATTTACTGTATATTTCTTACCTTTGGGGGATCTATGGCTGTTAACGTTCAGACATTTGGAACACAGGCTCCTGACTCTGAAACTTGCCTCCGTCTTATACCAGCTGTGTGGTGTTATTTAGCTGTGTGATTTACCTCTATGAGTAAATCACAGTGCATCGCTATAGCACAGTTTATGTTCTGGTTTCATTGTATACATTCTCCATATAATGCTTTTTTCCAACCTATCTTTAAGTGAGGATTCAATTGAATTATGTAAATAAAGCGTTTGACATTTAGTATATACCCAAACGATACCAAGTTTTGTGTTGCTATTGCTATTTTGATTATCATCCAGGGTAAAGAAGACTGGTTGCTTGAGCTTCTGTATTGGACAGTCTCTGGCTAAAAGTGTGTTGTGTCCTTGGGGAAGAGGAGAGCAGGGCAAAATATAATATTTCTTTTCTCTCTTCCCCTCCCCCAGAACCCAGAACCATAAAATTAACCACCCATCAAACAATTCAGTAAAACCATGGAGGGGTCCCCGGTAGTGTAACCGAGGAAACCGGGGCCTGCGCTTGGGGCACCTTGGTGCATGGCCCCACAGTTAGCGTTGGGGGAAACAGGTTTTCATTTACAGGGTTCCACCCTTGGGGCCGGGAGATCTCAAGTCCCAGGAGTCCAGGTAGAGTCCGGGTCTGCGAGGCACCAGCTAGAGCAGGTGCTCTGAGAGCAGCGTGTGCTGTTGTCTTCCTCCTGGCTGCTGTTTCCTCACCACATGGTGGAACCTGACTCCCACCTGCATAGCTGCTTTCTCTCTCAGACCTTATTGCTGATTCCCTCATGGCTGCTCCATTCCTCATTACAGCTCAGCATGGCTGCTACCTCTCCTCCCTGCCTTGGTGGACCGGCTACCTCTCTCTTACTAGCCCAGGTCCCAAGGCCGAGTCCTCAGAGGAGCAGACAGAGCTCTTCCCTTACTGTGGGCAGCATGGCAGAACCTCCCCTTTCAGACTGCTCTTCTTTTAAATCCTGACCCAGAGCTTCCTACATGACCTCACCGCCGGCCCCTCGTACAATGAGCTACGTTTTCCAGTTTTCTTGCACTTTTTCACCCTCCTGCCATCTCTAGTCGGGGCAGGCGTGACTCAGTGATGCAGAGCCTCCGCCTCTCTGCCTCTCTGCCCCTCACGCAGGCGCTGTACAAGTCCGAGCTACACCAGCTACAGTCGCAGAAGTCTTTTGCTTGGAAGTCTGTAGCACAGCTTCCCTTCAGGAAAGACTTGCCATAGTTATGCAAAGTATCTTCTGCACCGTACCATCTCCTTCCCCCATCCTCCAGCCAAGGACTGTGGGGAACATCTCCTATTTCTGGGTCCCTTTGCTTTGCACCCCACTTCAGTATGATGTATTTAAAACTCTGGATCACAGATTAAGGGGTCCTTTTATTTTGGCATTAAGACAGCGTTACTAGAGCTTCACTTCACTGACTGCACCTCATCCTGCTCCTCTACATCCTACCTTCTAGCTAACTTTTCTCAGCGCAGCCTGGGTGACCCTGGGCTCACTCTCCAACCCACCAGCCTCTTAAAGTCTTTCTGAATGATGGCATCTTCTGAGAGGGTCCACGTTTGAGCTGAATCCAGAACTATGCTTTCCAGGTTGTTTTCAGGGGATTATCTTCCACAGGTCACAGAGACTGGCCCACCTCACAGTTGTGAGGCGCCTCTGTTTGGGATTACCAGGGGCATTTCTAAGAGGAAGGGGTACCAACGTGCACCCCTAAGCCTCCTGCACAGCTAGGGCAGTCCTGCCCTACTTACCCTACTTTCACTAGATCTTGGGATCATCTTCACCTATAACACTTTTCCACTGGCTTTTCTTCCCCCTCAATGTATGGTTTGAAGCAAGGACTTGCTTTTGCATCTTGTTCAAAGTCAGAGAAAGCTTAGACAATAAAAGTCTTACTCTTCACAAAACTGTAAAAGTTCCATTCATTCTGGGATTAGTTAATGCTCATGACCTTTGAGCAAGACAGCACTTGTACACACTTAGATGAGATCGTTGATTCTAATGGGGAAGGAGGCACTGTGCATTTCACTGCATATATCTGAGTTGTCCATAGTTCAGAAAATTTCTCCGTCACCTTGGAGTTGCCAATATATAGATGAAAACAGTAAGGAGGTAAGCAGAAATGTAAGCTAATTCAGCTTTGGAAATAGCCAAGTATTCAATTTTTCCAGGAAAAGTTAACTTTTATTATTATCAGCAACTACACAGAGATAGTCAAAATTAGTGTAAGCCATTTTAGTGTCTCGTACCTAAAAAGTGCTCAATAAATGTTAGCTACTATTTTAAATTATAATGGCTATAAAAGATAGTTATTCGCATGTATATACAATTTACAAAGCACTTTGCAATCTTTTATCTCATATAATACAATAATCCTTTGAAATAGTTTTATCCTCGTTTCTCAACTGAGTATACTGTAGCTAGAAATTATAGCTACGATTTGAAACCAGTTTGTTTTTGTTTTTGTTTTTGTTTTTTCATCCTTGGTCCCTCACACTGTCCCCTGCACCACAGTCACCAGGGAGAAAGCATAGGGTCAAATTATGCTTCTGTTCCCAGATATGCCTTCTGGTTAAATCAAGCATGTATGTGTTCCCTGGGAGCCTTGTGTTTGGACTAAAAGTCAGGAGGATGTGCTGGTCCCAGTCTCCTCTACACAACTTTTTGTGTCTTGAAGGCAGTCACATGTACCCACATTCACTGGACCTGTGCACAAACTGGGCCAAGTACACAACTTTCTGTCCACCTCTACAGGATCCTAATTTGCTACCTAGAAGGCATGTGGAATGGAAGCCGCTTGCTGTGTTAAAGGGGATGTCTTTATAACACATGTGGCAAACACAGGACCCCCCAGCAGAATCCGGCCCTCCACCTTGTTTTATCCAGCCTGGCACCTTGTTTCTGCCCAGCTCACTTAACTATTAAGGAGTAATTATATTTATATAGTCCTAAAATGACATTCAGCCCTTTGAAGGCAACCGGGAGGCTGATGTGGCCCCTGGTGAAATGAGTTTGACACACCTGCTTTATAATGTGCACACACCTTGCTAGATGGATGTAGTGAGAGGCAGCATGGTGAAGTGGGTAGAACCTGGGCCTGTGAGCCAGAAAAACTGAAGGTGGAGGATTGGAGAATTTGGACAGTTTAGGATTCTAGTCTAGACTCTGCCACTCATTAGACCTGTAACCTTCCATATGTTAACTGGTGTCATTGTGTCTTTGTTTCTTCACCTGTAAAATGGGGTTATTAATATTCATCTTTTAAGATGGTTATGAGAATTAAAGGAAAGTCCACATTTACTGCTCTTAGCACAATGCCTGGCATGTGGTAAGCTTTCATTAAATTATAGCTTTCTATAATTATAATTTTAATTAACTTTCTGAGCCTTAACGTGCACATCTGTAAATTGGGTTTGTTAGGGTAGCCATGAGAATTAGATGGAATGTATACAAATTACCCAGCATACTGTCTGGCACATAGTAGGTACTTAGGAAACATAATTAACTGTGGGCCTGCATATCTCTGTAGAGCCTCCCCTGTGTTACTAAGGCCCACTTATTGAGTCAGTTGCCCCCTCCTCTGGGCCTTCTAGTCCTTCTGAATAGATTCCTGGGCTTGTCTCTCCCTTGCTTGACTATGAGCTGATTGAAGCAGGGGCTCTATGATTCACTCCTAGGTCTCTGGAACCAGCCATAGATCCTGGTGCAGAGTGGGCTTTTAGAAAGTGTCCATCAATTGAACAATGACATTGTGTTACATACAGGACGCTGTGGGAGTCCAGGGACTGGACTGCTTAACTCTGTATGTGGGAGTCAGGATAGTGGTCCCAGAGGGTGAGCACAGAACACTGTCAAGGCTCAAGTGTTGAATCTTCAGATGCGATTAAGCAGGCATTTGTACTAGATACTGGGAACAGGCTTCCTAGCCTTCTCCAGCATCATTATCCCAAGGGACAGTGTCCATTCTTCAGCATCTTACGGTCCCATCTAGGTTGTGGCACAAGACTATTTAGCAGTTTCTACCTGGAAAAATGTTTTTTAAATAGAAATACATGCACATGATACAAAATGAAAATGTACAACAGATATATAATGAAAAGAAAATCTCTCTTCTCTCCCTTTCCCTTAGTATCTCTTTCCTTCATAGGACACACACATCATTACCAACATTTTTCATATCCTACCAGAAGCAGTCTGTATATATAGGACTTTTTTTTTTTTTTACCTAAAGGTGGTAGTATATCAAATGCACTGTTCTGCAAGTTACAATTTTCCCTTTAGAACAGTACAAAGAGCTTCCTCATTACATTTTATGGTTACATAATATACTAGATGACTATAACTCATCTAGCCTGTTATAGATGGACTAGTTTCCAAAATTTTGCTGTTTTACATATACTTATTAAGGTTACTTAATACAGCATTGTTTTGTTTTGTTTTGTTAAAATGGAGCTGCAGTAAGTAACCTTAATAATAATATGTACATCATTTAGTATGTGTACATCTGGAGAGTATATCTGGGGGAGAAATTTCTAGAATTGGAACCTCCAAGTCCCAGAGTAAAGAGTATATGTATTTTAAATTAGACAGCTTTTGTCAAATTGCCCTCCATAGGATTTATACCAGCTTTTTGCTCACACAAGCCAAGTATAAGAGTGCCTATTTCCTACTCTCTGCCAATCCGGTGTATTTTCAATCTTTTTTTAATCTTTGCCAAACCATATGTGAAAAGTAGTTTTTCAAAGTTGAATTCACATTTCTCCTATGAGTGATGTTGTGAGTCTTTTCATATAATTGAGATCCAATTGTATTTCTTATTCCCTTAATCGTCAATTCCTATGCCTGTTTTCCTACTGAGTTGTTGGGTTTTGCCTATTATCTGTAGGAGGTATTTTTATATTAAGAAAATTAACCCTTTTGTAATACAAATTGCAGTCTCCATCCCCCCGCCCTTTGATTTAAAGCACAAGTCCTAGACCTCCCGAAATGCACCCCTTCCCCTTCCCAGGTACACTAGACCGTGAGTCCTGGAGGGCAGGTCCGGGCCTTTGTCATCTCTGTGCCCCCCATTCCCTGTGAAGGACCAGGCCCTGTGTGGGCTGTCTTCAGGGGCTACTTGTTCACCTGAGCCCACCTGCATTCCTGTGCTCCCCAACCCCGCCTGCCCTCCCCTATGGCTTGGGAGTTTCATTTCCACCGCCAGCAGAAAAAGATGACTTTTCTCATTGCTCACCACAGCCATGCACCTGTTTGGCCTAAACTGGCACCTGCAGCCGATGGAGGGGCAGATGTATGAGATCACGGAGGACACAGCCAGCAGTTGGCCTGTGCCAACCGACGTCTCCCTGTATCCCTCAGGGGGCACTGGGTTAGAGATCCCTGACAGGAAAGGCAAAGGAGCCACAGAAGGTAGGGTTGCTGTGTTGTCCGTGTCGTGAGTCCTCTGTGTCTGCCTGTCAACCGAGGAGACCTCCATTTTGCGCATCATATGCCCGACTCACAGCTCCATGCTCTGGCACTCCCTCCATCCTTCCAAACTCCACGCTGGCCGCCGGTCCACCTGTGTCTTCATCCCAGCTCCTTGTCACCATGAGCTCATGGCAGGGCTCGGGCAGGGCTCATGGTGCTCCAAGGTGTCCCATCTCATGCCTTGAGGGAAGCATTGTGGGCTTGCACATTGCTGGGGTGGCTCTCTCTGATTGTGTGGGGTCTGGACAAGCTCTTCTAGGGCAACTTCCTGGGCTGAATGAGCATCACCAGGAGCGGGGCTTGGTGAGGTGAGTAGACGGTGTGTTATAATTGAGCTATCCTTGGACCCTTATGGTTTGATGGGAACAACAGTTCAGGTCTTCTAGCAGTTGCCAGTCATGTAACCTTGAGCAAGTCACAGAATTCTCCTCCTATGCAATAACAATAATCCTTAGTGTTTGTACTGCATATTCGGTTCAAAGATTTTTGCCAAGAGCACTAAACATTTAATCCTCACAGGGATTCTGTGAGGTAAGAATAATTATTTATACCCATTTTAGATGCAAAAACTGAAGGTCACAGTAATTAAGGGACTGGGCCAGAGCCACCTACCAGTAAACAGGGGATTTTGGAACTTGCGCCCAGCTCCATGTGACTCCAGGGCTCTTACTATCTCTACAAGTTGTCCTTTCTGACTGATCCTGTGGTTACAAGACCCTGAAGGAGATGTGGATGAGAAATCCCATTGTACAATGAGATGGGAATTTGTTTTCCCTATTGTTGATGACACTAGGAGTTTGGCGTTCTTAAACGGGACATCATCAGACCCATATTCTGAATTTCTTAGGGGTCTAATATATCGTTGACACAAATTCTCTCACTGTCAGCCAAGAATGCTGCAAACTCACAAAAAACTGGTATTAGGAGAGACTGAGCTTATGGGCCAGTCTGATGGTTATTCTGGGCAGCATGGCCACCTGTTCTCCTGTACCTGCTGTGACCTGCTGTGTCTCTCTGTCATCAGCAGCATGGCATAGCCATGCTGCAACCCTCTTTTCTTACAGCTTCCCTTTCCTCTCAGATAATGTTGAGGTCATGGCTTCTGAGCTTCCCTGTCCTTTCAAGGATTTGCCTTCCAGGCATTGGTTTGATTAACAAGTTAGCATAGCTTGTTGGAGTATTTATTTATGACCCCTGAAATGATGATCTCAACTTTTTACCTGTCATCATTTTAATGGGAAATTAACTGGGGTTATTTTCACAGAGCCAGATAAGAGCCCTTGCCTACAATTTGAGAGGCAAAGCCCCCACTTTTAATTTTCTCTACAAAGATTTTGAGACTTAAAGCCTTGAATAATTTACACTTGCTTGGCCCCTTGCATGAGGAGCTCTGGTTTAGGAGTCAGGAGCCCTGAATTCCTGTCCAGCTGCTGCCCACTGCCCTGTGGTGTTACCTTAAGCAAACCCCTTGAATAAACCTTCTGGACTTCATTTTCCTTCTCTTTAAAAGGAGGTTGTTGAGCTAGGATATCTCAAAGATCCATCCTAATTTGCAAGTTCTACATGTGAAATTAGTAATAGAATCATCATATGACTAACCAGATGGCTCTTCAGAATTTTTCCCCTCTACATTGGCCCTGTCCATGGTTCTGCTTGTTGGCATGTGATACCCAAGGCAGTTTGTAGTGTCAGGTGCCCTGGATGCGTACCCTAAAATGAAGACTGTCTTTAGATCAGCATGTACAAATGCGGAACGAAGAGACAATTAACCCTAAAGCTATTGGTAATGGGCCTCGTTTAGCAAAATGCATTTTTCCCCCTCCATGATCTCTATCAAACATTCTTTAAATAGGATTTGAATGTATCTGAAATCTTTCACTTTAATGAAATTAGTCTGTGGGTTGTTTAGGCAAGGAGCAGGAGTTGCAGATAAGAGACAAAAATAAAATTGCACCAGCTTATTGGTTTACTTTAATTGGAGGATTTTTGCTTAAAGGGATTATTTGTCATTACTAATGCAAATGGAAATCCTCTTTACAAAACACTAAAATGCAACCCAGTGCTCAAAAGTGGTCAGCATCGAAAGCAATTACTGGGACAAAAAAAAAATAAAAATAAAAGATCAGTCTGGGAAAATAGAGGGCAAAGCTTTCTATAGTTTCTGTGAGGCTACATGGTTCTTAATCTCTTTTGCCCTGGCCAAACCTATGCCTCCTCAGTTAATGTTTTTACGAGTGATGTTAAAAACCTAGTGCCTTAGACACATCTCAAAGGGGAAAGTCTCAAACCCTGATGTGAGTACATATTTGCTGTCCCTTCTGAAGTTATCAAAGAAGAGAGCTGATTCCAGAATTGGGACTAGAAACCCTGTTCCACAGTGATGAGGATCAAAGGGCTTTGGGACCAGACAGTCCAGGGTTTGACTCCTGGCCCTACCTTTCTCAGCTCTATTAACTCATGCAGTTACTCCATCTCCTTTGGTTTTAGTCCTCATCCTTAGAACAAGGATGAAATCTAAAGAGGCATTCAACAAATATCAGTTCCTTTCTTGTTGTCTGTTCAAATCCAAAGCCATTCCATATCAATTATTGGAATCTCAGGAATCCGGACTAATTAACAATTTATCCTTAAAGATCCTGCAATGATTTGGACATTTTTTTGAATATTTTTAAAGGATAGATATTATTCAATAATGCAAATGAAACATTTTAAATGTTCACCATGTCTTTGAGAATAACATCAAACTGCAGCATATACTGTTTTCAACATGGCTATAACCATTTCAGGGTTGTCATAGGACAGAAACCAAATTCAGCAGCCTTTGCAAGTAAAGCCACAAGAATTTATGTTATGCATTAATGGAGAAGGGGGGGAAAGCAATGAATAAACAAGCATTTCTGATGGTTGAATTGGTGGGCTAGGGATAGCATTTTCTTCTTTCTTCAGTGAAATCAAAATTGCCCATCAGTTTGAACCATGCAAATCGCTGTACGCAGGCTCAGCTGGGCTCTCCAGAATGAAACAGCTTATTTTGATAACCAAATAAATTCCAAACAGTTGCTAAGGAAACTAAACGATACTTCGTGCACATTTCTGCATTGAAAAGAACCCAAAAAAGGTGGAAGGAGCGGGAGAATATTAATTGATTAGGAATTTAGAACCTGCATTCTTAGATCTCAGGTCAGGAAAGTAAAGACAGTGATTGGGCAGTGCATGGAATTTCAGTTCTTCCAGATCTCTCCTATTTTTCTGAGCTACCCAATCATTTCAAAACGTGCTGAGAAATTTCTTTTATGGACACAGTTGTGTATTTGCACAGCATTGCTATAGGAAGCCTGAATTTGTACACATTACAAAGAAAAGGGCCATTACCAGTAGAATCTGCCTTGGGAAACCTAATCATGCTGTTGGTGGTCCCTGATTCTGAGTTAAGTATTCTGTACTGTTTGCTAAGCTTCTGGGGCCATGAGCTGATTGAATCACATCCTTCTTATGGATGTTTGAGATGGTGGCTGTGACCTCGAACAGGTTCCTACTTTATAAAAGTTGTTAACTTTTTAAAACCCAGGATGACAGGAAGTGTGTCGGTGGCCTTGCACCTATCTGGTCTGGCCTTGGTATTAGCTTGTGGGCACTGTGCATTAAATTAGACTATTGCCCCTAAAGGGGGTCAGCACACTCTGCCACCATGCCACCACTGAGAATGTCTTAGAAGAGTTGTAATTAATCATCCATCAATTTAATGCTTTAGGAAACCATATTCTAATAATTAAAAGGGAAGCCCAAATGGCTTCATATCTTAAGCATGCTCACCTCAGTATATATGTTTTAATAGTATGAGAATTAACAGACCCAATATAATGAAGATGCCCACCGTACAGTTAGAACTTGTTACATAGTGGTGAAAACGACTCCTTTTCTACCTTCATTGCTATTACTACTACTACTACTATTACATCATTATCATCATCATCATCTAGAATGTGCTTAGGGATAAAAAGAATTTCAGACACAGGGCTTTTCTCCTCTGATTACCACTACCTTCTGCCCTCTCTCATTATTCTAGGTTTGCTGCACAGTAGGATATTTTCTGTCCTACTGCTTACAGCTTGGTGCTCAGAATTAAGAACAAAGAATCTTGGGTTTTAGGGTCTGGAAGAAAGGTAGCAGTAAGGGTCTTTTAAAGGCAGAAAAAGATGGGGTGGGCCCACTCTGAACAGCCCTTAGCCCAACCAGTCCAATGCCTCCTTCCCCCTGAAAAGCCTCCCTCTCATCCCTGTGGTCAGTCTAGGGCACCACCAGAGACCAGAGGAGAGGAATAATAGAGGTTAAACCCCCAGGTGGGGATTCTCCTACCTCTCTCAAACATTGCCTTCGGGCCCTGGACAGGGGGACTTCTGGTCCAAGGTCACTTTTCAACTTAAGTTCCAGAGTGGCCCCCATAGTCTTAGCCAAAAGAGTGTAAGTCCTGGTTGGGGAAAGGGTGTCCTAGACCAGAATTTATTATTTTTGATTTAATTGCATATACACCAAAGACAGGTTTTTTTTTCTTCTCCCATTTTGGCCTCCTTAAGTGAAATACTAGAGTGCTGGAAAAAAACTTTATTCCCCTTCTGTCCTTTTCTCTTCTTGGGCAGGAGCCAACTGGCTTATTGATGCCCCAGGGGCCAGCAGACCTCCCCAGAGCCTGTGGGCTTGGCCCCTACCCAGTAAGGCTAAAGAACGCAGCTGATAGGCTAGCTGTGTCCTGAAACACGCTCACTGCGGGGTGAACTGTGCAGGGTTTCCAGCAGCCAAAGTGTGGGAGAAGTTCTTGTTACCTATTCTCAGACATAGGCGTTACTGGAAGGTAGGCCATCCTCCAATCTCACCAGCTCCGACTCCCACCTACTCACCAAGGATATGAGTACTTGGAATGAGCAGTCTTGGCCTTATTTTCAGTGAACTTCTTGGTAGTAAAAAGCTCAGAACTCAACTTTTGTTTTGTACCCCCTCAGAGTTCTACTTCCTGAGCAGAATTAGAAGTTGAAGGGTATACTGTTTTCTACCTGGACTGTAAAAGGATTATGGGATTGGGAAACCAGAAATCAGAGAAAGAAGAATGAGAAAGTAACTCCCTTCCATCCTAATGCTTTGCGAATTTAGCCTCTGTCTTTGAACTTTGAACCATGCTTTGGTGGTCTGTGTGTATCTGTATTTTCAAGGTAAAAGTCCTTGTGCTTCCATAAAGGAATTAAATGCAAACTTCCTCATGCTAATGACAATACTAGTGGCACTTATATTGAGAGCATGCATTTTAACTTTTTTTGTTGGCATATTTTAATTAAAATAACATTTAACGGTTTGAAGATAAAAAACCTGGTGTTTCTGCCTGGGAGTTTATAAGAGAATGATAACATATGGAGAAGTTTAACATTTAAATTGAATTGTATTATTTAAAACAGTAAAATATTTTATGACTACAACAATGCCCTGCCAAGCTCCATTTCAGCATCAAATATGCTTTGTAAGGATCTTACAAAGCTAGGGGAAAAAAGACATTTTAATTTCTTATTCCCCAAATGCTTTTTATGAAAAGTTCCCATAAACGTGTTTTCTTTACAAATGGATTCTTGTTCTCTAAAGTGTCTCTTCGAACATCTCTAACAACACAACTGGCTCAGAACTAGGATACCCAGGGGGTGCTTTCTAATAACAAATAAGATGCTGACTTTATTTGGATTTTTCATTGTGCTAGGGTGATCTCCTAACATCTCTAGAGTTTCCTGCTCCCTCCCAATTTCTCAGAAGGCCAGTGTCTGGCAGGAAGTTAGAATTTATATATTTTTACATATGCATATATTTAATTACTAAATAGAGGATATTTGATACGCAGCCTTCCTTCCTGGCACTTGGGATATCCCCAGAAAGCTGTCACTCTCTTGATTGGTGAAAGAAATGGTCAAGAGACCCGATTCCTAACCAGGCCCCTAACCCCCTGCAGCCTACAGAGTTGGGGGTCTGGACCAAATTTCCAAGTATGTCACCGGCTTTGAGCCTGAACTTGAGAAATTCCCTAAACTTTACCTCTTGAGCCTAACAGTGATATTCAGAGACCTCCATCCTAGACAAAGAAGCAATTTCCCTCCCTTCACAAGTACCTATTTTCTCATCTTCCCCAACTCTGCTCCCAGTACAAAACTCACATCCACATATCTCAGCCTCAGAATTTGACTTCCAGTTATATATAAACTAGTGAACACTCAGATCATGTTTTCTACTGCCGGGTGAACCATTCTTAGCTGGAAATTTAATATAACAACACCTTGTTTCCTGTAGCCATTCTATTTTAGCATGCATGCTTACACACACACACACACACACACAGAGTCATTCTCATGTAACTGCAAATTATTATACTTAGGATCAAAATATATCTTAACAAGCTGTGGAATTATGCCGTAAACAGATGGCCCTTGGGGAGGACCCATACTGCTTTGGAGGAATAAGTATTTTTAGCAGAACAATTTGAGTATCACTGGAAAAGCAGTTCTGGACATTTTTACTCTTCAGTAGGGGAATTGGGGCGGGGAGTGCTGGCAGCGAGACCATTACAGAGAGGAGTGTGGGCAGAGGGAGTCCTGCTCCCTCAGATGCACAAAGTGTTTGATTCACCTGTGTCTAATCATGACATTCTTGTCTTCCCTTCCCTGTGTCTTGGTAGGAAAGCCCAGTAGTTTCTTTCCAGAGGACAGTTTTATAGACTCTGGAGAAATCGATGTGGGGAGACGGGCTTCCCAGAAGATTCCTCCTGGCACTTTCTGGAGATCTCAAGTGTTTATAGACCATCCTGTGCATCTGAAATTCAACGTGTCTCTGGGGAAGGCGGCTCTGGTTGGCATTTATGGCAGAAAAGGCCTTCCTCCTTCACACACACAGGTAACTGGAACCCCACGTGCCCAGGGTGCCTACCTCACCTCTTCATCCAAAGACAAAAACAATGCTTAAACCTGTATCCTTCATTGAAGGGAATTTAATACATTTGATAGCACATTCGTCTATTTGGCTCTGCCTTTCAGATGAGTAGGGTTACATTCCTGGGGGCTTTGTAAGAGGAGGGACTTCTAGGAGATCTTTCCATTGCCTTTCTACTAGCACCCAGTCTCCTAAGTTAAATTATCTGGGAAATATAATCTAGAGGGAAAAAGCATGCACTTTGGGGAGTTGGACAGATTCGAGTTTGAATCCTCTCATTATCAGCTGTGAAACCTTGGCCTATTACCCTGTCAGAGCAAGTTTCCTAACCTGCCAAATGATGATAACAATACAATACCTACTTTGCAAGGCTGTTGTGAAGAATAATGAATAGCGTTTATAAAGCAGCTACTGCAGGATGTGGTACAGAATACATGTTATTTCCTTGCTTTCTTGCAGTCCTTCTGTCCTCCAGAGTCTCACATTTACTCAGACATATGTACACCAGAAACGCTTAATGAACTCATCCAGGATGATTGACATATTACCAGTCACGATAAGTAAAGAACAGACTTTTGTAATGTCCTCCCAGCTCTGGGATTGGAGGAACATAAATCATAGGTATCTAGCAGACATTCCCAGGCCAAATGCAGTCTTCCTAGAACCAGTTGTTATTTAAGATCGTCAGGTAAAGGCTAGATACATTTCCTAAGAATGGAGTCACAGAAAAATAGAGCCCGTCTCCTGATACTTTTTGTAGAACTGCAATGTTAGTCCTAGGCTTCATGGCTCAGACATTTTTACATGAGGTAGAATAAATATCTATCTTGGTTTTTGGAAGGAAGGAAGGAAAGAAAGAGGACAGGAGGGAAGATACAGAGAAAGGAAGGAAGCAGGAAAGAAGGAAGGAAGGAAGGGAAAGGAAGGAAAAGAGAAAAGAATAAAAAAAGAGACAGGTGGCTCCATTTGTTTGCTAGTAGGCATGTAGGACTTCACCACCTACCCATAGCTAACACTGTGTGCCTGACTTCTCTTGAGCCTCACACTAGGGGGCTCAGATCAATTGGAGATTGTGTTGGACACAGCATGTAATTATTGATAAAGTTTTGAGCTAATCCAGTTAAGTTCCCCTAAAACTGCTCCCTGAAACCAGAGAGCTTAAAAAGGATCATTGACAAGAGGAGGATAGATATAAATCAACTTTTCATTTGCACCTGACTGACAGCTACAGCATATCCAGTCCCCTATCCTAGACCCTTGGGTTTCCAGGAGTTGGAGTTGACACGGATGTTAAGTGGCTACATGTCTGCTCATGTGCCCACCTATGGAAAAGTACGATTGTCCTGGTATAGATTAAGCCAGATGAAGGTTTGTCATATGTACACCAAAATTAAAGCAAAATGAGGTCCAAAAAGAATCCACTAATTATGCTGCACTCATAAAAGAATAAGCAGACTATTACCATGGAAGTCTGGGGAGGACTGAGAGTTGTCCATCAACCTTCATGTGGCTTTAGGCTCTTTTATCCGTCTCAGGTCGAGTTCCCTGAGGTTTTCTCAGGAGAACCCTGAAGAGAGAAGCTAGCACCGTGGTGAAGCTGATCCACGACTGATTATGCTCTCTTTGTACTTTAGTTTGACTTTGTGGAGCTGCTGGATGGAAGGAGGCTCCTGACCCAGGAGGCACGGAGCCTGGAGGGACCCCAGCGCCAGTCTCGGGGGGTTGTCCCTCCCTCTAGCCACGAGACTGGCTTCATCCAGTATTTGGATTCGGGCATCTGGCACCTGGCATTTTACAACGACGGGAAGGAGTCTGAAGTGGTTTCTTTCCTCACCACTGCCATTGGTAAGGAACCGCCATCCCTCCAGGGCCTATGGGATAATGTTTGTCTGTGTAAGAAGACGCGGGAGGAGGCCTCTGGAGGCTGAAGATGACCAGGGAATGCGGATAGTGCAGAGCTGTAATGCCGCCCGCAGTCCAGCGTCAGGCCATCTGGACCAGGCCTGCTGGATAGGGGATGGGAGCGAGAGGTGGCAAAATGAGGGGCGTGGCAGGAGGGGCTGGAAGGCCATTCTGGGCTAGCACCTGAGTGCACTGTCTTCCTCGTGTTGCCTGGGGCATGGCGTGTGGACCAGCATGGGGTGGGTGAGAACTGAGCATGACCGGAACCCTGGCTGGCCGGCCACATGGAGGCAACATTTCTTCTTGAAACTCCTCCGACACCTTTATTTATTTTTTAAGTCTTCCTTGGTTCAACTCACTGATTTGGTATCTGGGTTTATGGGTTGTTTGTTTTGCTTTGAGAGCCATCAGCTCTTGGCAGGTGAGACAAGATAAAGGCTTGGAGGGCAAGGGAGAGTGGCCCTGCAAATGGCGGGATGCACATGTAGTCAGTCAGGTCTGAGGTGTGTTGGGAACGGAGGTGGCCTGGTCTCCGACAGAGAGCAAGCCCTGGTGTGTTGAACGCATGCACCTTCCCTGCCCCTCCCAGAGGGAAAGGGCCATCGTTCTCAGTTTATCACGGGCCCCTTGGTCACCTCACAGGTCTGCGGGGGTCTGGAAGCCTGGCATCCTGTGGTAAGGAATGTCTCCCTTTTACCCGCACACTCAGTAGACCTCACCTCCTCCTCAGGTCACCACCACGTGCCGTGGGACGCAGTGGTCAGAAGTTCGGGTCAGAAAGCACTGTGTCTGAGTTTACATAGGGAGTGCTATGGCATGGGCTGGAGATCAAAATTTCCTGCAGGGGAATAAACTTTGAGAAAGATAGCATATCACTAAGTGCAGAATGCTGAGAAATAAAGTTGCCGATTAATGGAAGGTTCTACGTGGTTTAGAATTTACCTCCAAACACTGCCTCAGTCCTTGGCTGGCAGCCTCTCTGTCATGAAAAGTGGAACTGCATGAAAGCCTCTGACTGCAGTTGTTGGCAACACCCTTGCCAGACCCTGGTTCTCGTTCCTAAACATCAGCAGTCATTTTCTGGCCACCTTTCTTCCCCTACTGGCAGCCTTACCCTTCGTGTTGAGGTGGAGAATCCCTTTTTCCAGACATGACTTGGGCATGATTTGTAAGTGCTGTAATTGCAGTCCCAAGGGACAGAGGTAGAGCTATCAGGCAGCATCCACTCTGATGTAGAAAGTATCCCCTCTGCTGTCCATGTTTGAAAGTGTCTGTCCACGCTGCTGGCCTCAGAGTGTCTGATGGACAGGGACTTGGACATAATCTTCTTTGCCTCCCCAACCTCCAGCCGGGGCCCAACACACAGGTCGTTCGGTTACCACCACGGGAATGAGCGGGAACGGGGCCTTTCCTCTGCAAGGTGTCCATATGTAGCACCGAGAGCGGCATTGCCTTGTGAGGGAGAGTGGAAAGCATGCTCTGGTCTGCATCTCCGCCACCAGCCTGTGAAATGACCCCAATCAAATTATGGAAGTTTTCCAGCTCTTGGTTTCTTGACATCCTGGAACCTGAGGCTGCAGCTCCACAGTGACTGTGACCCAGAGGCGAACGGTACAATCCCACTCTGTCACTGGAAAGCCAGTGCTGGTCCCTGTCCATCGATTAGGCTCTCATTTGGTGGGGTGTGCCAGCTTCCAGACCCTGTGCCTGCGTTCTTTCCAGACTCAGTGGCTTTCCTTTAGGGATAGGATGATCAAGTCTCAGTAGTGCCTGAGTTACAGGTTCGTGGTGTCACAGCCAAATTTCTCTTAGATGTGGTTCACCAGCCAGCGTTGAGCATTGTACTCACTCAGAACGAAGCTCCTCTACAGCCAGAATTGGTTATCTGTAGTAACTGAGCATAAATAGGAAAAGATATTAACACAAACCTCCAAAGAAAGTGGCTTTTAATTAGGATAGGCCTCTTAGAGAAATAAAACATAGGTACGGTTAGGTACCCTTGCCAACTCTTGTTGGCTTGTCATAGTTTGCTAACCTGCTTTGTCATAACGAAGGAGATGGTACTATTTTCTCCTCTCCCCACCTAAAGGCTGAAGTTTGTCTTCACCTCCCTTAACCCTATAAAGTCTTAGAGCAGGTAGGCTGTCCTGTGCTTCTTAGAGTCTTAGGAACCCCCGGGTGTCTTATTAAAAGGCAGATTTTGCTCCAGCAGATCTGGGTGGGTCCCTGAGTCTGCACTTTTCACCAGCACCTGATGACACCCACGTGGCTCACCCGCAGACCACATTTTGAGAAGCCAGGAGTTATGGTAGCTCATGAGTGGTCTCAAACATGGTTCTACAAAGGAATCCCCTGGGAAGCTAATGTAAAATTCAGACTCATGGGCCTTTTCCCCGTGATTAATGACCTGGTGGGCCTGAGGTAGAGCTCAGGTGCTTAAGCGTTGAAAACCAGTGCCTTATGAGCACTGATTTCCAGTCCTTCCTTCCATTACTGTCTCCTGTTAGCGCTGTGACCATGGTCAGCCACCTCACCTCTCTGGGCCTCATTTCCACCTGGAAAATGGAACAGTAATAGCACCGTGCAACCCCCATTTGTAAAGGTTATAGGGAGCAGATGTCAAGCACCTAGCACAGGCCGTGAGCACTCGATAAACGGGAGTTGTTAATATTCTCTCCCATCCCTTCCTCCTTCCACTTTTCTCTTGTTGCCTCTCTGACTTGCCTGTCTTCCTTCAAAGTACAGTGATTGTTTAATACCTTTTATTCTTTAGTACAAACACAGACCAGTTCTGATGCTACGATTAACCCCTTTCTCCCCGTCAGCCCCTGGCGTTGCTGCTCAGCTGTCCACGGTTGTTACCTGTGAGTTATGAGTTGTAATTTGTCTTGGCAGGTTAATTAAAAGTTTGGGTGTTGTTTTAGTGAAGTTATTATGGTCCCCATGTACAATGGTAACGCTCTGGTTTGCCTAACACACAAACTGGAAAACAACCCTCCCTCGATCACTTGCTGAAACACAGACTAGAATTTAAGAAGGTCTGCAATGTTGGGATCCAGAGTATTTATGTCTGTCTGTAATTAAGTAACAGGAGAAATAATTGTGTTTAATTTAAGAAATGGCTACGTTTTTGCTTTTGCCCCATTTAATGCAATCCAGCTGATGATTTTAAATTAAATGCGTTTATCTTTTGCCTTTAAAAAAATCTAAAAGCACTTTACAAACTGTATACATAAATATATACACACAGAGACCTGATATGGACAGAGCTCCCTGTGAACTAGATGTATTTACACAGACAACCCCCCACCACCCCACCCCCACACACTGTGAAACGAAGTTCTAGAATGAAACATGGCCGCTTTCTCCAGAAAGAACAGTCTTCCCCTTGCATGTGGAGAGCCAGATGGTGATGTTATTTCTGGTCTTTGCTCCTGTGGGGTGGGTAGCCTTGTTGAGCCCAGGATTGAATGAAGTAAGAGGATATATTATACCAGTAGCCAAAATATAATTTACCACTGCAATGTACAAAGGGCCTCGCAAATATTCTTTCAGCAAATCCATGAGGCAGTTATTCATATTCTTATTGCAGATGAGGAAATTGAGGTCCAGGGATGTTAGGAGAGAAGCAGGGACTTGAACTGGCACCTGTGTGACTCCAAAGCCTGTGATCTTCCTTCTTTATTAACCTGCCTCCTTCCCAGGATAAACCCCCTTTTTCCCGTATTACACTTCTGTTTTCCACCTATTCATTCATGCAGTATTTATTTTTATTTTTTATTTTATTTTTCAATTATAGTTTACATTCAATATGATTTTGTATTAGTTTCAGATATTAGATAATCCATCTACTTTACAAAATGTCCTCCCTACCCCATAGTTCCAATGCCCATCAAACATCATATATAAAAACAATATTATGGACTATATTGCCTGTGTTGTACTTTATATCCCTGTAACTATTCTGCAACTACCAATTTGTACTTCTTAATCCCTTCACCTTTTCATTTAGCCCCCTAGCCCACCCCCCAATCTGGCAGCCATCAGCCTGGTTTTGTTTTTGTATCTTGAGTTTTTTCCTGTTTTATTAGTTTATTTTGTTCTTTAGATTCCACATATAAGAAAAACTATGTGGTATTTGTCTTTCTCTGACTGACTTATTTCTCTTGGCATCATACCCTCTTGGTCCATCAATCCTGTCACAAATGGCAAGATTTCATTCTTTATTTTTTTCTTCCAAGCTTTTTTATTTTAACATTTTATTATTTTGTAAAGAGAAGGGCAGGGTGGGAGGAAGAAAGGGAGAGAAACATCAATGTATAGTTGCCTTTTACCTGCTTGCAGCAAGAACCTGGCTGGAGACCAAACACATAACCTGGTTATGTGTCCTGACTGGTAATTGAACTAGCAACCTTTGGATTTGCATACCGGCACCAATCGACTGAGCCACACCAATCAGGGCAGATTTCATTCTTTTTTATTGCCAAGTAATATACCATTGTACATATACATATGTATGACAATTTTTTTATTCACTTGTTTATTAATAGGTCCTTTGTTGCTTCCATGCCTTGGCTGTGAACATAGGGGTGCATATAGTCTTTTGAATTAGTGTTTTGGATATATACTCAGAAGTGGAATTGCTGGGTCATAAGGCAATTTCATTTTTAATTTTTTGAGGAATCTCCATACTGTTTTCTGTAGTGACTGACCAATCTGCATTCCCACCAACAGTGCACAAGTTTCCCTTCATGTAGCAAACATTTAGAGAGCTCCTACTGTATATTTAGGAGCTCTCTATCTTTTCTTTATGTAATTTAATCCTCACAAGACCTTAGACAGTACATATTTTTATCTCAACTTTACAGATGAAGAAATTGAGGCTCAGAAATTTTCATTGACTTGCCCAAAGTCTCAGTTAGTAAGGGCAGAGCTAGGATGGAAACTTTGTCTCTAAATCCTTCCCTTTCCACAATATGCCATTATCTTACAACTTGCAGGGATACTATTACCTGTTTTATTTCCATGCATATTACATGGAATGCAGTTTCCCTTTTATTAACTTTCAAGCATCTTACATCAACTGAGGAGATTTTCTTAAGAAATTTTTTAAAAGACCATGAAAAAAATATTACAGCATCCAAAACTTTTCAAATATGCATTACTTGCAGCCCCAAGGCCTGACAAGTCAGTATTGCCGAGTTTTGGATCTCCAGAAAACATCTGATCTTTTCATTTTGGTGGATGCTAAACCATACAGGGACAGATCCACCCAACGTTGTGGCAGCATGAGCCAAATTAGAAAATAACAGAGGCCCCACAGTGGGTGTAGAAACCCAGAGAAGAGAAATGGTAATCACTGTTAGAAAACATAGGCCCGGTTAATTTTTATGACAAATGTGTTCTGGTCTGAAGACATTGGTGCTAATTAAAGAGAAGGGTCCTTTAGTTCATGCCCAGGCAGCCACTGCAAACAGACCTATTCTATGTCCAGGAACCAGACAAATATTGCACCCCTGCTCTTTCCCAAGTTGGAGATGCAGAGAAGGTGTGACATGGCTTCTGGCAAAGGTAGCACACGGTCTAGATGAAGGAGAAGAAGCTTTTACACAGTAAGCACCTCTAATCCAAGGAAAGGACAAAGCCAAGTCATTCCTGGAGTCACTGGTGAAAATTCTAGGAGGATGGGAGACAGGCAGGGGTGTGTCCAGTTAGGTGGGTCAGGGAGGGTTCTCTGGATGAAGTGACATTTGATGGAACCTAAAAGGGTAGGCAGAGTCTGCACATTTAAAGAAGGAAAAAAAAAAAACCGGGAGGGGAGAGTTGCTGAGGAGTTCATTCTAGGTAGTAGGAACAGTGGGAGCAGAAGGCAGGGAGGCAGGAAATTATACTACCTGTAAGCAGCTAGCACCTCTGTTGGATTTGAGCCCAGGGTTCCCTGGAGGGGAGAAGCGAGTGGCAGGGAGAGCCTTGAATGCCGCCCTCAGGAAAAAGTTCATTCTGCAGGCTTTTGAGTGAGGGACTGAAAAATAATTAGGGCCAGAGGGTTTACAAGAGCCCATTAATTTACCTAACCGAGAGAGGTGACTTCGATTGAGCTTTGTGATTTCAAGAGAAAAGGAAAGAAGGGAGGGAAAGAGGGAGCCAGGATGGATCAAAGGGCCAGTTCAGTGGCATTAACGCTGTTTTTACCTGCTGTTCCTGCAGTCCATTCCTCTTTTTCCTAGCTGTGAATAGATACTTTCACACAACCTTCCATTTGTACTCAAATTCGGGTCTTTCATGATTTTCCATGAAAATCAGGGACTGTGCTATTTCTATATGCCCCTTGCTGTGATCAGGTAAGACTACTGTTCATTAGCCCCTGAGTGCTTTTGCAAGGATCTGTAGAGAAAAATCCTGAACATTCTATACTGTAATTTGTATAAAAACCTCCGCTACTTCAAGGAGGAAACTAAGAAAAGCGATTAGGAATGATTTTCAGTTTTTAATACACTCTGCCTTTCCCATTGCCCGTGCCCCTTCCTGTAAGTGGTAAGATACTGTACAGCAATAAATGATCGAGGTCTCTCAGTAATCGGTCAACCTTCTTGTAAATGCCATTGGTGGCACTTTGTGCACCGTCTTTGGAGAGGTGCCCTGTGAATTCCCTGCTCCCTGGGAGTGGTGATTTATTTGGAGCAGCCTGGTGGAAATGGAGTGAAAGTCTAGGCTGAGGGAGAATCCAGTCAGCACATTGGAGACAAACTGTGGACAAAAATCTATTCCGTGGATGAGAGCTAGAATATGAGAGCACTACATCTGCCTCAGGGAGAGCAGCCCTGCCAGCAGCTGTCCCTGTCACTGCAGGGCAGGCATGGCTCCCATCACCCCACCTGACACCCTCAGCTCCCAGATCTGCCTTGGACTGCTGAAGCTTCTGAACTGTCTGGGACCTGGGACCTCAAGGGCAGAAAAGAAGAAAAGGTACCTCCAGGGCACAGTAGATATCAAGCTATAAAACTGGTCTCTCTGGGAATAGTTAGAAATGTGTTTAGTGTGCAAATAATATGATTCCTAAAAGAATAACATATATAGAAAGGAGAAAGGTGGAACAAAAACCAAGGATGTTGAATCAAAATTGGAAATATTAATGTGAACTCATGTTTTTTTTAACCTATTAATTAATAAATATAGATATAGAGTTGATATAAACAGATATAAGATTTGGCAAAAGGGGGCTCTGGCTGGTAGCACAGTGGATAAGGCACTGGCTTGCAAACCCAAAGGTCGCTGGTTCGATTCCCAGCCAGGGCATATAACCAGGTTGCAAGCCAGGTCTCAGCCAGGTCCCTAGCCAGGTCCGTAGCTGGAGGCAGGTCAAAGGTAACCACACATTGATCTCTCTTTCCCTCTCTGCCTCTCTCCCTTCCTCTGTCTCTGGAAATAATAAATAAAATCTTTTAAAAATTAAAAAAAACATATGTGATTCCTACTAGAGGCATTTCAGTGGGGCTCTGACACTGTCATGCACCCTCTCAGTCTAGGGTGTATCCCTCCCGGAGGGTACAGCGCACCAGCCTGGTGCTCCAGCTGCTGGTCTCATGCTTGTCCCCCTCCCACATGCACACATAGTGGCCCTTGCATGCCATACATACCACCTGCAGACTCCTGTCTACATTTCAGGCAGTAAAGGGAAGAAAGGGAAAGGAAGCCGGAAAGATAGATTTTTTCCCAAAATACTCAGCATACATTTCTTTGGCAGAGCTGTGTGACTTGGATACTCAGAACTGTAAGGAAATCTAAGAAGGTGAATTAAAAAAAAATTATCATCTGGTTATTAGAGAGAGGGAGGAAGAGAGAGAGAGAGAGATGGAGATGGAGAGAAACAGCAAGCCATTGCCCCCCCACCATCCATGCATTCACTGTGACTCCCACAGGTGCCCAGACTGAGGATCCCACCCACAGCCCTGGTGCATGGGGACAGTGCTCCAACCAACCGAATTACCCGGCCAGGGCAGTGACCAATTTTAGTTTGCCCCATTGGCACTGGAAACCAAATTAGTGTTCTCTCAGGACCAGGGTGAGCGAATATGGAGTCATCAGTGTCTATCCCAAGCTTCACCGAGTCTGTTTGGTTCAACAGGTATGCACTGAGAGCTTCTTCCTCTGAGCCAGCCTCTGGCTGGGCACTTACTTACGTGCAGAAATGGCACAGGTACGGTGCTTGGCCATAAAGTTCTCACGGACTAGTGAGTGGGGCTGAGAAAAAGAAGCCGATCCAAGTAACTGAGGAAGAGGGAAAAGTCTTGGTTCGGTCTCTTACAGCACCCCAGCACCAAGGCCTTTTTCATTAAGCCTCAAAGTCCCCTGAGCTATACAATAAGAGGGAGGGACAGAAGCAACAGCTCCAAAGGGGTTGCAGGCAGACCTAGACACTGTATGTTCATTTTTTTATTCAACCCGTGATTACTCACCGCCTTGCACGTGCCGTGTCCTCGGCAGGCGTTAGTATCCCTGGTATATAACACAGCCATGCTTCTTGCCCTCAGGAAGGCTGTAGACATGCTGAGACAGCTAGAGATAGAGTCTTAAGTTTAAATATGGTCATCAAATAGGCACATACGCGATATATCATGGTAGATGGTAAAGATTCCTTGTGGTAAAGAAAAGAAGAGGGCGCTCTAGAGAAACAAACAGGAAACCTAATTTAGGTGGCTGGGGCCCGGGTGGGAATAGGAGCTGTTTAGATGAAGGTTTGGAAAAAGGATATACAAAGTAGACGGAAAACCACATGCAGAGGCCCTGGGACAGACAAGGGCTGGGACTGTCTGAGGAACTTGAGGATGGCCACATTGGAGGGTGTGGAGACCAAAGGGCCAAATGGCATCAGGCAAAGCTGAAGAGGCAGCAGGAGCCGCACTGCACAGGGCTTCCCTGTGGCAGGTGAAGAGTTTTTTTCTTTTGTTGGTGAATTTATCCAACAGGTAACCAGAAGCCACTGTGAGACTTCGAGCTAGAGTGGCTTGATTTCTGTATTTGAAAGTTTCTTCAGCTGTAGGAGCTGGGACGCTGTCAACTAGGCAGGGCTCCAGCTGGAGGCCTCGGAAATGGAGATGCATGAGAAATTAATATATATTCGCCGTTGGAGATTATTGGCAAGCCCCAATAAGATGTTAAGATGTTTCCTAAAGAAAAAAAGGCTTGAAAAACACTCCATGTTAGAGGTAAGTGGAGGTACACAGTTGGCAAAGGGGGTCGTGAAGGTCAGAGTTGCGAGGTGGGTAGACCAGAAGACCGAGCTGGCGCGAAGCTCAGTGGGAGGAACCTGTGTGTCACAAGAGTTCTCCCTTTCAGCGTGTTAGCCACCCACCTCCACTAGAGCCAGAGCTTCCATTGCACTTCCGGTGTATGTTTTTGCCCCTTTGGGATACCTAATGCCACAAACCTTCTCAAACTTTTTATTTATTTCCATCTCACTTTTACAGATAAGAAAACTGAGGCTTAAAAAAGTCACACACAACTACCAGGCAGCAGAGCCAGGGCCGTAACTACAGCGATCTACAGCTTGAGCGCTCATTCTGTGCCAGGCACTGCACTGGGCGCCGTACTGCTTAGTTCTCCAAACAGCCTAGAAGTGACATGTGTGTGTTTCCACATTATAGATAAAGAAACTGAGGCTCAGCGATCTCATGCTGTTGGCCAAGATCTCATAAGCAGAAAATAGCAGAGCTAGGTTAGCAACCCAAACTCCAGGTGATTTCCCTTACATCCTAGTGACCAGGTTTCTAGGGTGTGATGACATCTGTGTGTTCTCATACACTCACAGAGAATTGTCACTATAGATGGGGCCTCAGAGTTTATGACAAGCACACTTTCCAGGCTTCCAATGTGCCAGCAATATGCCTGCCATCAGCAGCTACGGGGCACCCATCGGCCTTGTTCTAAAGAACAGCCTGACCTGGACTGACCCCCACTGAAGTGGCCCCTTCTCCCACCCCACCCAGGGGGTGTGTCCAAGAGAAGAGAAGCTATTCTATCAGTGCTGGTTTCATTTCTATAGCTGATGGTTACATTTTTATTTCTGATAGCGCTTTCTCTCTCAGTTGATAAAGGTAGCTCATTCTCATCTCACCAGCTAGCTTTCCTATTGCAAATAAGTATCTTTAGGAGGGTTCTCACATGGTGGTATTTTTTTTTTTCTTTACTGTTTCAGTACCAGGGATACATAGGACATGGTGAAATGTCTGCCCTCCTGTTCTGTAACCCAAGTCTGCTAGACTTGACCCTGGTGGCAGATGGTTGAGAGCATTGCAGTGGCCAGACAGGCAGTGTGGTTCGGAGAAAGGGCCAAGGCTTTGAAGTCAAACAGACCTGGGTCTGATTTCTGGCTACACCATTTATGAGCTGTGGGACTTTGGATGTCTGAGCCTCACCTAACTTACCTGTAATTAAGGGGGGAAAAATCCACTTTAGAGAGTCCCACAATGACATGAATGCATGTGATTTGTGGTAAGTTCTCAGCATGTTTTGAATTATTCAATATTTGCTGAATATCTAGAGATTTATCAGTGAATACAGAAGCCTTGCCCTCAAAGAGCCTGAAGTCAACAGGGAGAGCTGCCCATTCCCTAATAATTCCAGTATAATGTGATCTGCTCCAGCAGAGGGGTCTCTTGCAAGCTGCTAGGTGGAGGGCAGGGCACAGAGAGGGCATGAGGCATAAAGGACTTACTGTGAAAAAAGTGCTCAGTCAGTGCACAGGTATTAACTACTGGGGCCAAACAGAAGTTGGAAGCAGGAAGGAAATATAGAAAAAGAGTTACTCAGAAGAAAAAAGGAGAAACAGAGATAACATAGTAATGACCCTCTCTGCTCAACCACAGACATGGTCACTTTGGACCAGGCAGGAAGGGATCTCCATTTGCATTTCAGAAACGGGGAAACAGAGTCCATAAACAGTGGCTCGCAAGAGGGCCCGAGGCCAGGCCTTCTGAATCCAATCCCAGCAACTTCTCCTGAAGCCTGGTTGTCTGGTCTTCAGGGACTCTGAACATGGCAGACCCTCTTTGGAAGGTCAGTGAGCACAGAGTGAAAAGGTCAAAGATCACAGATGCTTCCTGCAGCCTAGAACCTTCTCCTGTGGGCATGAACTTCTTGTGGGCAGCTCTGAAGGATGGAGGGCACACCTGCAGCTCAGGGCACTGCCCGAGGCACCTGTCTGGAGCGTGCTCCGTCAGTCCTGGGACATCTAGGCATTCCAAGGCTGCCGCAGTCAGAGGGAAGGGCAACTCTAAAACTGGCTCAAATCCTGCAGTCTTTTTATGTCAGACCTGCTGCAGCTCAAAAATGGAAGTGTGCATTCTAGAACATTCCAAGGCACTGTTATTTGTCCTTACAAATTTGATCTTTTTCTGATTCCATAAGGAACTTCTGCAATGATCCATTCTAGTTTCAGGTCTTGTCATTCCTTACAAACTCCTCCCTGTCTCACTGAATCTACTTGGGAAAATTAATAATATTAATAGCCACTGTTTCCTCAGTGCCTACTACCTAAGTGTTAGCTTAGATGTTTTACATAAACTGTTTCAGACACCTATAGCAGGTATACGAAATAGGTGCTTTTTTTCCCCAGAGGAAAGTGGAATTCAGCATGTCTAAATGACTAAGAAGTTTCACAGCCAGCCAGTGAAAGGGCTCGAACTTAAGCCCAGGTCTGTCCAACTCCAGCACCCACGCTTTTCTTCTCTTATTCTTTCCGGCTGTGCCTTTGTGTGAGAGGGCCTACTGTGTGCACTGGGAGGGGAGGAAGGGAGAGTGCCCAGAGAAGAGCCTAGAAAATGAGGTGGGGGCCTGCCTAGGAAGGTCTTCACAGTCCAGCTTAGAAGTCTGATTCAGAAGGCAGCGGGGAGCACAGGATTGTCTTTAAACAAAGGTCTAGTGTGATGGAGGTCTGGGACAGATATCTGTGGTGGGTTTCTCGGACTAAAACAAGGAAGCCTTTTGGAAGACTATTTAGTAACCAGCATGGTGAGGTGAGAGAAGAGAACCTGTGTTGGGGCAGATGTCACTGCTGTTGCAGAAAGTGGGGTGTGGGGGGAGTTGCATTCCAGAATGTCATGGACTGGTCATCTTGACCACTGTATTGCAGTTGTAAGGGAGAGGCAAGAAGTTTTGACCTTGGAGAATGGCTGCATAGTGATGTCACTAATTAAGTTAAGAAATAAGGAGAGGAAGTGGGTTTGCTGAGGGAAGGAAGCAAGGAGACAGTAAGTTCACATGAAATGTGAGCTGCTCATAGAACTTCTGAGTGGATGTTGCTTGTTAGCAGTTACCAAGGGCAGATGGATAGACACATGTTGACTCAAGGAATGGCTCTGACCTAAAGAGAGACACCCAATGGGCATCATCAGCATGGACGTGAGAGGGGGCAGGTGGGAGGGTAGAGTAGTGAGAAGCAGGGACTCAAGGACGGAACCTGAACATTCAGAGGGTGGGGAGGGGGAGGGATACATAGAAATTAGCTTTAGAGGAAAGTTAGGGAATCTGACTATAAAGAAGTTGCTGGAATCGGCCATTAGGAGGTGATGGGCAACCTCAGGGGGAGCGCTTGCCACCCCGATTGCAGGTGGAAGGGGGGTCACCACGAGTTCAAGAGTGAGTGAAAGGTGAGGGGTAGAAACAATTCCTTACAGACAGAGCAGGGAAGG